>DF240615.1:72202-109366 GCA_000507305.1 Breviolum minutum Mf 1.05b.01 | reverse complement strand
AACAACAACAACAACCTCAAACAAAACATAATTCATTCCAAAATCCTTCTTCCAACTGCTGTTCCAAACATATCAAACAGCATCTACCATCTTCACTCAGATCTACCTTTACCCATGCGTCCTGAAACATGTGCCGTAAGGCCTTCTCTGGCACCTGCTCTGCACGTGCCCAGCCACAACGCTGCAACAGTTCCAGCCATGCAGAGCTTTCCAGACCTGGCGGTTGAAGGATTGATACCGGATTGGCTTGAAGTAAGCCATGTTTCACCAACCTCCACACATATATAATTTATATAATAGTAAGTAGTTTATATGTAGCAATTTCTGGGTATAGTACATCATAATGATGATATAAGTTTTGTTTCACCATAAGCCTCTGAAAATGTACCATCCCGAAAGGAAACGATCGTTTTTCCAACCATCATTTTTCAGTGGCAACTTGTTAAACTGCAGGGGATGGATGTAGTACAGCAATATTATAGCCGATTTGCACGGCATGTTTATCCATCGATTTGCACTGGGCAAACTGGAATCAACCACCGACCTGGTTTGCATTACAAAATTTCTATAGGTAAAACCCAACAGCAAACATGGAATTTGGTTGAAGTGATGTTCCGATTTCGGCAACTGGTGGACTTTCGGACTTGTCATGTGAGTTCGCCTGCACATAAAGTATTATGTATCACTAGGTTCATGCATGTTTACCCCTTCCGTGCTTTCAAAGCTTCAAATCCCCCCGGTATCATCAAGATCTTGTAAATTAGCAGCGGTCTAGACATAGAATCTAAACTCTTGCAAGAATACATCCTGCAAAGGCTGGCAAGATCCAAATGTGAGTACGACTTCATAGTCATTGATCAATGTCATTTAAGCCTACAGAAATCCCAGGCACAAAAAACAATTTAAGAAAATCACCAATGTCACTAAACATACTGAATAAATCCAAGTTAACCCTTAATTTCAGTGAAAAATCCGACTGATGTTCCAAATTTATAGGAAATTCCTGGATCCTTCGCTCCCTTCTTCCAGCTTCCTATCACTCTGGCCTTCAAGATTTCGAAGTTGAACTACAATTCGGCTGCCTTCAGCTGCCCTGGAAGAAGAAAATGATGCAAAATCAGTATATCATTGGAACTACCCAACACCAAGGATGTCAGTCACAAACCAGGATACATTTTTTCTTCGTAGGGAAAGCTTTATTTGCCACTGGCATCCTTGGGAGGGTATTGGATCCAAAGTATAACAAACTAAAGAAAAAAAACAAAAACACAATGTTTGGTGTCACTTTAAGTTTTGAAATCATTTAATTTGTGGCCAGACCACATCCTCAAATGGATGTCAAGTTCTGGTGGAAGTCCCTTACATAAACACTTTTTGATACTTTTTGGGTTTGGTCCTGTACAATCAGCAAAGAACTTGAACGAATTTAGAATGACACCGGTGGTTGATGGGAAATTGCTCAGAAGCAAAAGTGGGAAAATACAACAATCATCAACAAACCATATACATGGTAATTCATAAGATACACACACACCAACCGTTTGCCCCGGACCAGCTCCGTAAGGTTTTGACTCTTGACACTGTTTTTGCTTGTTGCATTGGAAATTGGAGTAGCCACATGAACAGCCAGTTAGACCACTATCTCAGTTTCTGTCAGCGTTACGTACCCGCATGGTACTCACATGTTGTATATCATAGTGCCCTCTTAACTCTTGTTTCTGCGACTCAAGGATGGTTTTTTTTGCGACCTCACGTAAGAATCCGTAACAATCTGTAACAGTCCTCGAGCATATCATCCACCACGTATCTTCCTCCGATCCACCGAGTTCTACCCCACATCCAAGCGTCGTTTTGCTCAGGCTTTCCAGATGAGGGGCATCATCTTCCAAGGACAAGTTGTCCAGAACCAAAAAACTTGGTTTCTTACTGTCCTAGGAGCCACAAGAAATGTCGAGAGGCTAAGCGGATACACCTCTTCTTCGCAAGATATAGAAACAAAAGTAAACACATATATGATATATATATATAATTAAATATATATATATATATATTTATTCTTAATCCAAGAACTGAGGGCTTCTTTGCATGCAAGAAACCATCAACTACCAACTATCCAAAAATTTCTGGAAAGGAATGCCCTAATCCACGGTGTGAAAAAGCGCTAAAGTTGATCAGCTCAAAACCCCAAAATAGCAGTGTTTTGGCAAATTTCACTTCCCCTTGGGTTGACCAAGGCCGTTGTAGAAGAACTCAACCATTACATTGGTGGGTACTCTCAGGGTGTTAGGGGATTTTAATTTTGACCAACCTCAACATTCACTGCAAAACAACAATTATCTTAGCAAGATTGGACTGATACAGCTGGAATATGATACGCAATTGAATCCGACTTGCATGGTACCTGACAACAAAGGTTGTGACCAATTTTTGAAGCTGCGAGTAAACTCTGGTGACTATGTTCCTATAGTGACAGCACACGTAGGAATTTATGGGCTAAAATAAACTGTTTGAAGCACTATTGACAATCCAAGCAACAATCAGTGCTAAAACTGTTCAGGGTGACAAAACTGGCTACCAAAAACCAAGAATTATGATTCTCAAAACGTGGGAGTGAGAAAGTGGACCAAGAATTTTTTAGGTTTCTGCGTGTGTATATATAAAAAAAAATATATATATATATTTATATTTATATTTATATATATATAAGTGTTGAACATGTATCAATTAAAAAAAGGTCGAACCACTCTTCAAAAGAGCTGGCTAGTTGGTGGTTTCAACCCATTTGAAAAATAGAAGTCAATTGGGATCATTTCCCCAAGGTTCGGGGTGAAACTAAGAAATGTTTGAGTTGCCACCACCTAGCTGCTGGACGTGTAAATCTTTGAATAAAAGCCAATTTCAAAGCCATTTCAGTTTCAACTGTCTCTGTTCCTTTTTTCAAGTCGCCAAAACGTCCGAAAGTTCTTCTTCTCCCACGCGTTTTAAAGCACAGCGTGGCCGTGCATTGGCTTGCTCCAGAATCTTGGATTTGACCTTTGAAAAATGGGCATGCAGCGTATGAAGATTTCTGGGGTGATATACCGAAAAGTCTTTCAAACAATCACATTCTGAAAGAAAATTCACCAAGAGTAAACATGGATTCCATGAAAAAAATGATTCTAGATAATTACAAACATGATTATATATGCTTCTAACAAATCATGATTACTAGGTTGGTTATACTGGGGTTCCATTCCAATATCCAGGACGTTCCACTGGATACAACCCCCCCACCTCATGCACATGAACATCATCCACTTCAATAAAGCGCACTTGTGGTGGAAGTTGTAGACCTTATTTGCCAACAGAGAAATAAGGTCCGGTTTGAAGAAGACGAAAATCAAGGGCAGTCCACAACTTAGAGAGTAATTTACATGTAGTTTACTCAATGGAATTTCCTGGTTCCCTTAATAGGTGGTAGGTACCATATAACCCCCCAATTGGCAGTATATAAGTGGTAAATAATACTGCCAATTGGGGGATTATGTCACCTACCACCTATTAAGGGAACCAGAAACAGCTATTGATTTACAGAAGACTCTACTCTAAGAACAACAATGTAGGAGGATGTAATAGTTCGATTAAACACTGAGTCAATGGTTGCAAAGAATGGATATGCTTCACAAAGACATAACTTAACATCTACCATCTATGATTTATATTTACATATTGATCTATATAATTAAGGCTCTGCAAGTTGTTTAAACGTGTCCTTTCTTATTGACGGCATAGCTCTTCAGCTCCTACCACGATGTTCTTAGTACCTACCTGACCCTGCCCTTTGTTTTGTTCTTTTTTTTTATGTTTTCTGGTTGCAACAACTTCAAGCTACGGAAGGCCCGTGTGTCCGTTCCAGAACGCCAAAGCAGCACTTGACGCAAGCGCCTGACAGCCGTCGTGGGCCGTGGTGGTGGATTGTGACAAGCCTCCATGACCTTTTTGGCTTCAACCGGGGTAAACTAACAGCAAGATTGCCCCTGAAAAATAGGCCAAATCGGAAATCCTGCACCAACAAGGATGTATAAAACCCTGTGAAAATGGGTTTCAGCCATCAACAGTAGTATATTGAAACCATTCATTTTCAGGTGCTTTTGCTGTTAAAATTTCAAGAAAGGTGTATACAATCCAATTTTGCAATGGAGTTTTTTGTTCTCATGACGATTGAATTCCTATGAAAGTAGGATTGAAGGTTCTTCAATCATCATAAAAAGCTTAAAGATTTCGGATCGCCTGCTATTGAGCAAACATAACAGTTATATGTTATTTACAGTTAATCAATAGACCATATAGAGACTTATAGACTGGCAGTTTTCCCTACTTCAGACTCCAACCCATCTGAGGTCTTTAGGCATCAACTGAGGGCGTCCTTTCTGCTTGTGTCATCAAATGACTGGAAAATACTTGAGGAAATGTTGGTGTAAACTATGTGAAGTCGACATAATTACAACAAAAGTTGTTCCATAAACAATCCTGACTGGAGGTTTCCCATGACATTTATGGAGGCAACCATTTTGGATAACTTGATGTACTTCAGGGATACTTCTCTTGGTTATCCAATGATGTGAGGCGCCACCTTCCAAGTTGGATACACCATTTAGGTACACAGAGTTGTAGCAGTGTGGAAGCTGGTAATTCATAACAAATCAACATACTTCGTTAAAGGTGCAACACCATGAAATAAGAGAACAAATGAACAAGTTACATTAAAACTCATTAAAAGAAAGCACAAATCCAGTCATTGAAATTGTATCAACAAATATGTTGAGTACATACATACATACCACTATGAAACTTGTGAAAGCATATAATTGGGTGCAATATTGAAATACAAAAGATCAAACATGTCACACCTTAAATCAAAAAAACAAAAACATGATCTTCTCGCCTTGACACGGCATCCATCAGCAAGCGATCCACAAAAGCTGTTTGTGTCATAGCCAATGAGGCTGCATCCTGTGTTCAAGTGATGCCAGTATGCCATGAGCCTGCAGTAAACGGTCTAATAATTCACCTACACCCAACTTCAAGCCAATGTTGCAAAGGCTTTCCCGTACTAATCCACCACATCTTAAAAGTGAGGTTAGGTGAGGAGGTTCTAATTTGTTGAGACTGACTAATGGGACAGGAGCGGTTAGTAACCTTTCATTTTAAGCCCATGATTTCTAGTGGGCATCTAGAGGAAACTCATCCTAAATCTGGATCGAGTCAAGTGACTCTCATATTTCGCCCATGATACATTCAGCCTCACTTGGACTGCACTGGGTCACAAAGACCGCCATGGACAAGGAGGTAAGTAATGATGACGTTGTTACAATCTAGTGGCCCAGATCAATCTGCAAGATACCTGCTACCAATTTGTGGCGCTAAGCCAGCAAAAAAATGCTGCAAGTTCCGGGCAAAACTGAAATTCAGATCAATTCTAAGCCAGAAACTTCCTTCAAAAAGAACTCTCATCCAAAGTTTTTGTTTGATGTTGCTTGATGTTTTTTTGGTTATATCCACTTTGTGGGAACGAACAGCTCGCGCCCTTGCTCTATCCCAAAACCCGCATTTTTTACAGCCAAGCTTTGATAGAATGCTCGGCTTTGAGGTGCTAATCCAGCAGTCAATCTTTGCAATCACTATAGCCTATAGCAGAGAAATCAACCCCAATCCCAGCAGAACTGTTTCTGTCCTCATCCGTTTCATCCAGCAGATCGGTTTGAAAAGCTTGGGACAGGAGACATGCGAAGGGATCCACCACTAACCTTGGACCAGCCGACGTTGGTTGCACGCCTTTTGTTTACTAACTTATTGGAGGATCCCAGAAATGTAAAGTTGTACGAACCGCAGTGATTTGTTTTTAAATACTTGAGGGGGTGTGTCCCTAAAGCCACCAAAACAATTGGACATGGTTCAGTTTAGTAGAGTTTAGCAAAGAATCACTGGCTTTGAACTCCAAAACCATACTTGCTTGGAGGACATGCCTATTGCAAAAAGCTGGAAACACATCAAATCGCAACACCATAGTTACCTTCTGTATATCATCCCATCTGATACCTTTTGGTGCGCCCTGACCTGATTCCGGATGTCTCAATATATGGACATTGCCTTCCAAGCTTAGTGGCATTGCACAATGAATGACAATTTTCATGACAGAAGGGTAAGGCACCCTCAAGAGGTAGGATATGACACATTTTGACAGCTCCACAAAAAAACACAATTTCATTTGCCAAGAATCACTTAGCGAAAAACTTAGCAAAATAAACATTTGTCATTAAAACTAGTCGAAATACATGTCTGTATTTAATATTTCACCCACCTAGGACCTAGACCCTGAACTTGAAACTAGATGTTGCATAAGGTTGTTGGTTGGGAACCTTGGGGATACCTTAAAAGGAAATATTCGAAGAAAGAACATCCAATTGTTGGACTGAGCATGACTGAACTCTATACATGTCAGATTCACATGGCAAGTCTTCCAAATAGCTTCGGAATTTGAAAGTCGTTAATAATTCCAAATTGAATGGTTTACTTAGTTTACCATGTTTTCATCTGTCTCCATACATGTATCCCCCAAGGCCAGGGACGACTTCAAAATCAACCGGCAAGTCACGGTGCATCCCTTTGTCCTTCTCTACACCGAAAGGCAGCAGAAATACCGGGCCACGAGGAAAGTTGACAAAACGCTCTCAGCGAAGACCGCCTGTTTTGAGCAGAGCCATGGTGCAAAGGGGATGATCACCCCAGTTAGTAAGTAGGTAGGACCAACCCCCCATTCAGAAGCCATGTAGGTCATTTGGAAGGGGTCCCACGTTGCCCCAGTTAGAGGACTTACTAATCATGTTTATTTACCACTTATACACCTAGAAGTGATTTCCCTGCCACCCCCACGTGAAACACCCAAGTCAAGGAGATGTGTGCTTCTTGCCTGTGGTTTCTTTTGATCCCCATTATATACCAGTTTCCTTACATGAAATCTCGGACCATCAGTTAGGATATGGATTTAAAATGATTTAAAATAAAATGCCATACCATAACCAAGTATAACCAACATCCATCTTGGTGATAAAACCAAGAAGTTTTTAAGAAAAGTGTTTCTACGTCGTTGGTAGAGCCCAGTCCGAGTATCCTGCAGGGTATTGTTTTCCGCCCTACCTGCAGCCTCTAATTAGGTTTCGTGATAATTCTGCAGCTGCTGGTATCATCACACGAGGTATGGCTGTCGCCATGGCCAGCTCTCCAAACGGAAGGTCCTCTTGACATCAAATTAATGTTGATGTTTGACCTACACTACGGTTGACGGTCTTTGAACGTGGCAGGCCATTGGCATTCTCTGGCACTTGCAAAAAAATGCGTAATAGAAACACATTTGGAAAACTAAAGAAGTACAGTAGACTTCAATCATTTCTGCACTTGCTTCTTGAAGCAGTTCTGCACTTCAATTTTGGCATGTCGGAAATGTGTAGATAGGAGGGCCCCCCCTAGCTGTTGGTCCAATGCAGCAAATGCCCTACTGTCTACACTCAGGGTAACTCCTGCTGTCAGGCTGGGATTGTTTCACTTCGAACTGGGGCTCATTGCGTCACATGCTGTTTAGCAATGAACTGTTTGTGAGGCATAATGAGGCGACAAACACGACTCATTCGTACAAGTATCTGCTATTCAGGTAGGTTTGAATTTGGTTACACTGAATCTGCACAGAACCATGGTAATTCCCATATAGAATGCTTCTAGGTAGATCATGGGGGACCATATATATTTCCAGAGGTGGGTGCTTACATTGGTTCGATGCTGATCAACACCTGTTCTCGGCATACCAGAACCAAACTTCTCCTTAGAAAGCAACATGCTATATACCATGAAATATGTACCGTCCATACTGAGTATACTGTTCACTCATGTATAAAGACAAAAACGAAGTATATATATTATATTATATATAATAAGTCAAGTTTGATTTACATAGATGTATATTTTGCCAGTTGGGTGGTTGATTATGGTGCTTCTGGCCTGCTAGTGGCATGTTGGGGCATATATCAATTGTATCATATACCATTTTAAGGCCAGGCAAAAGGCAAAAACAAAACTGGTTCCCTGAGCTTCATACAAACTTCCGCCGGTGCTCGGGATCATGGTTGTAACAAGCGGCACCTGCCAAGTTTGAGATTTTAGGTGGATACTTTCAGTGGGTGCGGTGGGATGTTTCCAAGAAGGAAACCATGATGGGAATTTGGTTTTAGCCTTCAAGGCCTAGTATGCTGATATATATTGTTGAAGTATATTGTGCCTTGATTCCCCGGCTGGATGATACTATTAAAATACAATATTTTTTTTTGTCGCCTCATCCCTCCGACCTAGTCGACTGCGAACTGTAGAAATGCTTGTGCTGCTTCAGTAGCATGTTGGCCAGCAACGGATAACATCCCCTTCATCATAACCATCATCCGAGAAACTGTATAAAGGAGAATGGTCGCTGGCTTTGGGAATTGGAAGTGAACAGGGCATGTCGGCATATCGTCAACATCTTGATTGGAAGTAGCCAGGAAGTGCAACTACAAAAGGATCAGGAAATACCTAGAAAACATGTTGATCTATTTATGACATATACGCATGTAGCGGCACTGATAGAAACAACACATTCAACATCTTGAAAATATTCACATCCAATTACTCCTATTGATGGCTGAAATCCTGCACCAGTTGATATAGAGAATATCCCATTGTTTACAGGGTTTTATACATCTCAGGTGGGGCAGGATTTCTTCCATCAACAGTATGGGTCCATAGCGAGCGATTGTCAGCCTTCCAGTGTCCTGCAGTGGAATCTCAAAATCTTGCGACTGGAATGTCCCACTCATCAAAAACATTCTGAAAAACACATGTCTAAGAATCAAAACTCTCCAAAGTTGAACATCATCATTCACCAACGTAACATCATTATACATTCTATATACTTCCAAATGTTCTCAAATGTTGAACTATTTCAGAACATCATCACCTTCCACCCACCCTTCAACCCGGCCGAATCCCCTTCAACCCCGGCACCCCATTTGCAGCTGGGTTGTGATGGTGTGGATGGTGGCGAAGGCGAAGGTCCAGGTGCTGGTGGTGCTGAAGGTGGGAAACCCGCATAGCCTGAAGGTCGGTAGGTGGCTTCCACCAAGGCCTTCAACCATGGATTTGTGATTTTTATATGTATATATATTTACACCAGCAAAAGACACACATGGAACCTGAAAATTAACACCTTTTTTGGAAAAGCAGAAACATTTACACACCTACCATTTTGGGGTTCCATGTTTGTTTTCAAGGGTGTACGGCGTATGTATGATTCAGAATCTCAACGGGCCGTTACCCAGTCAAAGCATAGTACAGGAGTCGATGGATACAGTATATCTCACTGATGAAAACAAAGCATGTTCTTACCTCATAACCACTATGCAATAATAGTTGCCAATAAATGTAAGCCGGGAAATATAGAAACATGCAGAATGTAGATGTGATTGAAGTTGAAAAACAACGCAGCCCACTTCCTGATGTAAAAACCATGTGCAGTCACTATCATCCAGAAACATCCTTCAAAAAAGCATCTCAATCATCTCAACCAATCGCCAAGATTACACCTCTGAAAATCAACAGCTGGAACCTGAAAATCCTTCCCTTCTTACAAAGGAAAATCAATTTCCAAACTTCCACTTTGTTGGCTTCAAACATATGAGTTTTCCAGAGGGTCCTCCTTGAAACGAACAGTTCGCTCCTGAAAATAGGCCATCCCAAAAAGGAAACAATCGTATTCCAACCATCCATTATCAGGTGCGAAAATGCTGTTTGTTTGACGGAGGGTACAAGGTGGGCACCAAAAACCAGTGATAAATGGAGCTATGGGGCCCCTATAAATTCCTATAAATGGGTTTCACTAAGGTGAAATAATCACCCTACTTATAGAAGTTAAAAGTAACTACCTATTCTAGTTGGTGGTTTCAACCCATCTGAAAAATATGAGTCAAATTGGGAATCTTCCCCAATTTTAGGGGTGAAAATAAAAAAATCATTGAAACCACCACCTAGCAATTAACTTGGAAGTTAATGTGAAGATACAAATTCCACTTGGGTTATGTTAAATTTCCGGAGTGTACCTATTGATTTCATAACCCGTAACTCTCTCCCTTCACGGCTCTCCAATTGGTTCAGGACCAGGTCTTCGGTTGGCCGGGGGTATCCGGCAGCTGCACCTCCAGGAGATGGCCGAGGGGTGCTGGCAAGCCTCGCGCTGTGGGACAGAAGTTTTATGATGTTTGTTACCAGAAATCTAATGAGTTTGCAAATCTGTAACTTTTTGCTTAGCGAATTTTAGGATCATGATCATCATCATCATCATCATCATCATCAAGATAATCATATTGTATAATCATCATCATCATCATCATCATCATCAAGATAATCATCATCATCAAGATAATCATATTGTATAATCATCATTCAGTGGTTGTGGGCTTTCGATTTTGTTCAATTGCTTCCAGCAAACATAAGAATGACGGCCCAAATGTTTCACATCTAGTCGAAAACGCAAGAACAACTAAAGTCAAGACAAACGTACAAGTATCTTGGTATACGTGTTAAATTTGGATATGACAATGATTGCCAAATATGGTAATGCTACATGTGGCTGTAAACAGGTCCGAGTAAGAAGGATTTCGGTCAATTGTTGGAACTGGCCAACAATTGAGACCCCAAAAATGGCAGGTAGAAGATAAGCCTTTCCTTTTACGGAGGAAGCTTGCAGAGGCTTACCAAAACATGGTTGATTTTCTGGGAACAAGAGTCCTTTGAACCTTTTGCGCAACAAAAAAGGTAAAACCAAGCTATGAGAGACCATCATAAGTCCAACTGATCGTTCAAGACTATCTGGTTGGTGGTTTCAACCCATTTGAAAAATAGTAGTCAAATTGGATCATCTCCCCAGGTAGGGGTGAAAATAAAAAATATTTGAAACCACCACCCAGCTATCTAGTTGCAATGTTATTTTGAGATTGCATCAGCGGTTTTCACACCAAATGAAATCCATGCCGTGATACTTCTTCTCACAAACGACCATTCAACAAAAACGAGAAATCACCGACCATTCAATTTGACTGCGGATTGCCTTGAACATTGCTTAACAACATGTTATGGGTCCTAGAATCTCGTCTAGCAAAGGAAAAAACTAAATGACCTCCAGTCAAATATAGTCAAAGTTTGCTAATCCCAAAGCATCCAATCACCTTCTCAGATGATGATTGGGGTGTATAATCACCTCCTTAGAAAGGTATTTAGGTTCCATTACCATTCTCAGAAGGTGATTGGATCCCTGGGGAATGGGATTGAAATAGAACAGTTCAGTGGTCACGCTTGGAATATCGACTTGAAACCACATCAATTCATCAATTCTAAACTTTCTGCCCTAATGCGGCCCCTTGGCACCTCGCACAAGTTCCACAAAGGTGGAATTGGCAAGTCTTACAACTGTACCTGGCAACCCTTATTTGAGAGAGTGAACATCAAGAAAACAAACAACCAAAGGTGTGAATAATGGCTTAATTCGTTATATACAAATATATAAAGACCAAAAAAATGCAGAGATGATAGAGGTATAGTAAGAGACCAAGGGAGTTAAGTGACAAACGTGTCAAGCAAGCAGTTCATGAGAAAGGAGAGGGTGACATGGGAAAGTTGCGGAAAAAGCAATGATGCGAATGTGTACAACTTCAATCATTCTTAATTGATATTCATGGTGAATAGTCTGAATAATCATGTTGGGACCAAATTGTAGGCTGAACATCCTATCTGTCTTGGCCAAATTCAGCCTTCCAAATTAACCTACCTCAACATCGCTTCTGAAAAAAGGGACCTCCCTCTCCCATCCAAAAACTAACTTGTGGAGTGATTTCATTTAATGTAACTACACCCACAAGAAACTATAGTGTTTATCGCAATCTAGTTGGTGGTTGAACCAACCCATTTCAAAAATATTAGTCAAATTGGATCATTTCCCCAGGTAGGGGTGAACATAAAAAAATATTTGAAACCACCACCTAGCAATTAACTTGGAAGCTAATTTGAAGATATAATTTCCACTTGCCTCCTTAAACATTCACTTTTTTTGGGTCCAACATGAATGACCCATGGCCTTGCATAATGCACCCAAACATCATTTGAGGGGTCGGACAATTCTCAGAGTCAACCATTCGACCAACATTTCCTTCAAGGGCCTGGAATGTCCCAAATGAAGTCCTCGACCACACCTGAAGTCCAACGTCGGGGGTCGATGGACATTTGATGTCTTGGATGCACCCAAAAGAACATGTAAATGTGAAAAAACATATGGCAACCAAATAACACTTGTATACGTAGACATGCTACTGCTGGTTGAAAGTGCAATGAGTCTACTGCGGATAAACTGTTTAAGAATGTTTAAGACTTGTGTAACATATGTGTCAGACTTTTCAGTATAAAAATGTATAAAAGGAACCTTCCACAAAACAAATAGTTTTTTTAGTATGTTTAAATGGGATCATGATGACATGACCCACACATACAGAGAAAGGTCATATGGATTCATATGGGGCACCCACACATCTCCCCAGTGGTTTTTTAAACGACATTGCCCACAATGAAAAACAGGATGTTTGATCATGTTTTTTTTGTGTTCGACCTATCAACAAACAAAGATCCAACTCAACATGCTCTAGTCTCCTTGTGCTTACCCACCAAGAAACTATAAAAGAGAAAATTGCCATGAAGCTTACATATTTCGTAGGAGGGAATCCTTACGACTCACTATTTTCTCGCTATGGGTGTGGGAGCGTTCCAGAATACCATTCACTCAGAAGTTGCCAACCTTCGAGGTAAGAGCTCCGCAATGCTTGCGCAACAATTATGTATACTGTATACATGTTCAGTCTCAAGATACCGTCCAAGCAAATGGGGGCTCAAACCCTCCACGAATACATGACAGTTGACGAGTTTAATCCCTTTTACAACTCTGAGGGTCCTTGAAAGTCACTGATGATTTTCCTTCTCTGAGTTCTGCAACAGCGGTATATTAAAACCATCTGACAAGATTTGTTGTCTGTTCTTCGATACCTCTCTGAATTTGCAAGTTCAACAAAAACACTCTTACAAAAGAGTTTGATTGAATTTGATCCAAATAATATAATAAAAATCCATCAAAGACAAACATCTCGCTAAAACAAACTATAACCATAATGCGATTCATAAACTTTAGAACATTCAAATCTCTTTGTTTTAACTTCCCGATTTGGAAGTGTGGTCTAAAAGTCCCATGTCCATTGTCCAACTCGATTTGAGACTTCGACTGGCGACACTTCTTGTCCAAAAACTCGAAAAAACTACCAGTGACCTGTGGCATCTTCGGAAACAAAAAAAAACTCCAAATGGGTTTCACAGCCATCCGAAATCGGTTGCGTGGGAAGATTGCCATTATATAATGTTGAAAAACTGAACGAAGAATCTTTATTTCGCCAACACTTTTTCGGATTTTGGGGCAGAAATTTGCCATGGAAAACTATATGCCACGTAGCTGCTTCATTTTGATGAGTTCATTTAAGGGCTCCAAAGTAGTTTCCCGTCAGGATCGACATATGCCGAGGATGTACTCGATGACCAAGCTGATGACGTCATGTCATTTATCCAAACAAGCATGTATTCCCTAACAATATAACAAATGATAACGGATAACTGTCACTCATTAAAAGGGAACAAACAAATGCCATGGCAACCCTTCCAACAAGCATAGGTGTGACACCCTGATGGCATCCACAAGCACCATAGGAGTTGATTCAACAGAAAATATATGTCATGGAGAGTGGCCTGCTTTGTAAGATCCTCTCTTGATCCTTGTTCTGAGTGGACCAAGTATATGAAGTTGGGAGCATTTAAGAGTAGTATGTCAGGCTGAAACCCAAACAGTCCACCCTTTGAAACGTTGTACAACTAGAAAGCACCGCACCGTCTTCTGCTGCAGTGGATGGCCACTAGGACACCTGCAAAATGGGTGTCTTTGGGAAGGGAAGAAGGGAGATCTCCTGCCCCCAAAAATTAAGAAACAACCATGGTGAAGGATCAGGCAAAGAGCTCTCGAACGCATCAACATTCAGGAACAATCATCCCCATAGAAATTCTGCAAAGCCAGCTGGCAGCTGTGTTTTAAACACTCAAAGGAATTTCACATTTCTCACCCGACCCTTTCGGCCGAAACCATATAGAAAAAAGGGAACTGTTTCAAGAAAACTGCCACTTTATGCAAAACAAAGAAGCACTGTTTTCGAAACAAATCCATAGCTTTCTCGTTGTGCTCAGCTCGGGACACGATCATTTGCTGCCAACAGCAAGATCCATGGCAGCGCAAAAGATGTGTCAAGGAAACGTTCAGGATTCCAAACTTCCAAATTTGAATGCATGGTCTATCTGCAGTCCCGCACACACACACACAGGTTGCTTGGCGAAACCATTGTTTCTTTGTCTTTGAGCTAGACTTTTAGTAAAGGAACACATGGCGGAAACGCTTTGAGCAACTTGAGTACTTGCATATAGAATTCGAGGCTTAAGGTCCTTAATCTCGTAGACTTGCTAAACTATCAAGAATACGGAAAGAAATGCATACAACAGTTGGCTTCCTGATATTTTGTGTGCTATGTGTGTGTGTGCGTGTGTGCTGCGTCCAGGCTTCTTTGTAGCACAAATCCTTAACTTGTATTCGGTATAACTGGTTCAAAGCAACATTGCATAAACCGTTCGAAATCATGCTAATTTGACAATAACACATCAGCTGCATTTTCCTTGAATCTGCTGCATCTGTTTGGTGGACAGGGCTGTCAGGGAGTCAGGAAGCAGTTGTTTGTTCTTGCTTGTTGACTGCTCGGCTGCTTCTTGAGAAGAAGATGATGATAGGAAGACCCGGTTTCCACATCTGTATCCATGTTCTCAAAGTCTCATAATCATAAAAGGATAGCTTTGACATACCACAACATTGGGCCCCATTGCAACGCATTTAACATCATACTTTGATTTCCAAAAATGGTGTTTTTAGATGTCGATACGTCACCCGAAATCTGAGACGATCTAAGATCTTTTGTGCATTGTAAAACCATCTTTTAAAAGAAATCCGAAAATACATACTTGTGGAATGATATTTCCCAGATTCTCCTATTCGTCATGGTCCAACCAACCACATCCACCTGATGATCTCAATCACCGCTCGGACAATAAACACTTTACTACAACAAAATGTGTGGGATTACAACCCAACAGACTTACCTACCTGTAGACGTCTAAAGCCAACCACAGATCTGAGTGAACTATGAAATGTTTATACATAAACAAATATATATATATATATGTGTGTTCTTTTCATGATCATGCAAATACATAGTCAAGATTATACAAATGAACGCATGTTTCACCCACCTCAACATTTCCTTATTTCGGAACTGCTTCAAACAAGCCACCCCTTGGGCCCATCTGTCGTCCATCTTTTTTCGTCACGTGACCGAGGTGAGAGCAAAAATACCGCTCACTGGCAACTCCTGGACTGAGCAGCGCAGATTTTCGTGAAGTTATGGGGGAAGACTTGAATCACTCACTCCATAAGATGCCTTAGACATTCCTACTAACGGGGGTAGCTTGTATAATCCAAGTAACAGGAGGGTTTCCGATTTTTGGGGAAAGCACTGTCTTCAGGTCCCAGTATATACATCACCTGAAAACCAAAGGCTAAAGCCACTGAACATAGGCAAATTCCCCAAAGGATAGTGTCAGATTCCGACCATCAATTTTGAGGTGCGAGCTGTTAGTTTCAGGGCGGGCATGCCCACCAACAGGAGTGGTTTTCCCATTTTGGGAACAGCACTATGTTATAAGAGCTGTAGTTTACTAAGCCTTGCATTCGACCAACAAAAATAGATGAGCCTGAGACTCCATCCTGGAATTGAATTTGTGGAAAGAAATCAAATACATAACCAAGAAAAGGTCGTACCAAGTCAAAATCGAACAAGTAGTAATGGCCTTTGGCTTATGATGCGTGTCACTATTTCGTTCTCAGACTTCAAAAGGGAGACGGTTAATGGGCAAACTAAATCTACTGTATAGAGAAATACTTCATAACTCGGCTTCTCCTATGGGCGAACAGAAACGGAACAGAATGCCTTCATTGGAATGCGCCAACATGGTCAACATATTTCCATAACCAGTGGTTAAAACCACATTGAAATACAGTAATCATCTAAAAGGCTTCCTCTTCACAAAAAATGCTCAGGGTGCACATCCAACAGAAAAAAAACAATTCATTCCATCAACCACCTAAAATTTCATCAAAATCCATCAGGTCAACCATCAAACTGCTGCTGTTTTTGGCCGTTCCCTTCCCACATTGCCTCAGGTCTCAAGGTGGACTTTGGGATTTCCACCTGGCATTGGAGGTAAACCCATGGAAAAGAGAGAATTCTTATCCTGCTACAAATCCATCAGGATGAGGAGATTTCTATCTCTCGAGCGCCAGGGGGCGCATTGGCCTACCCCAAGAGGATGAGGAGATTAGTCATATTTATTTGTATACCTGGAACTTGTTTGTTCTTTGTTTTGGGGCTGAACCCTCCAAAGGAATTCATCTGAACTCACACTTCCAGCGGAAAAAAAAAACTCTGAAAAAGATTCAATGCAAAAAGGGCAACGGGGTTTTTACGAAGTATCATGCATTGTACCCTTCAGTGGGGCAAACCTGAGAATGACTATGACTACATAAAGAAAAGGCAGTCATATTCATCTCGCATTGGTCCGCGCAGAAGTCCCTTCATACACCATGCGGTGGATTCAACCCCGTTCGAAGTTGATGAATTGTCCCGTGCTCAATACCCGTGTCTCATAACGCTGATGTTTTGGGATGTAGCATTGAACCATTGAATCATTCGTCATAATGACAAACCTTAGATAAATTGTACTATGAGACCCCTATGAATTTACATGTGTGTGTGTGTCCAGTACGCAGGTCATTGGTATGATATCCGATATCATGTAAAATGATGTGCCCTCAACATAACACAAGCACCTCCATGGGCTCGGAACAAGAACAACTTTCAAATGTAAGGAGGTACATCATCTGAAATGTGAAGCTCCAAGCAATTGCCCCTTTATGCCACAATGAACATGACCTTTGTTCTGGGGCCATGAAGCAGTGATCCCCTTCCAATCACAAATCAACATGGCCTCATCACGCAAATCCACCCAAACAAAAACAAAAGTCAGGTCATTTCGAGTTAGGACCTACCAAAACTACCCCCTGCATCAAGTTTGCGGTGTGTCCAATCTTGTCCTACACATTCTACAATATTCTACACCTACTGTAAATATACCCTAAGGATGCAATCACCTTCTCAGATGATGATTGGGGTGTATAATCACCTCCTTAGAAAGGTATTTAGGTTCCATTACCATTCTCAGAAGGTGATTGGATCCCTAGGGATAATATATCATCCAAAGCTTCAGGCTTAGATAGACTTAGCCCTTAGCTCATTTTTTTGTTGCGACCGCCTCTTGCCATCCACTCGCCATCTGAGTGGAGCCGTTGGGCACTGACACACCCCCGAAGTCACAAGGCTCAAACGTTGAGAAAAACAAAGTTGAAGGAAGAACAAAAAACATCTCAAGCGGAATATCCTCAAATAGATATGGGATGTTGAATCTATGCTTCGGGTCAAAGTGGAATGATATACATCGTGTGCATAATTAGCGCATTTTTGGTGAAAGTGGTTTGAGTACAATTGAAGCATGATCGTATGAGATACAGCCAGGCAGCCATGTTATTATAGCATTGCTTCTCATACATACACGAATTACTCAGAAGGGGCTAGGTTGTCCCAAAACTGCACGGCTCATAATCGTTCGATCTCCGCCCGACTATTGATGGCAAAAATTTGGCCAAAAATCGTCAAACCAGTTTGTCTTTGTTCAAGACATGACCTGAATCATGATATTTCAAAACAATTTCAGATCCCATCAAATACCGTTTAAATCAATACACCCCATTTCAACCTGTCGTTTGCCTGAGGTAAATCTATTCAAAGCCTACCAGTAGAACCTTTACAAAACGGCCCGGCCCCTGCTGGGGACGTCGCTGTTGCTGAAGCCCGGGGCGAGGGTGGTGGAGGATCAGTACCGAGATGTCCCTGATTCACCTGCATGGTTTGAGGTGTGAATCCCAAACAATCCATGTATGGATCATTTACCTTCATCCTACATTAGGTGAAAAATGGCCATATGAACACAGGGAAATGTAGGTAAATAAACCCTAAATGGATGGTATATACACGTCGGAAAGTGAAGGATGCAAACTGCTTCTGAAGCAAATTGTGACAAAAAACAAAACATTGAGCGATGCCACCAAGAAAAACGAGTCAACATTCCATCAAATGAAAGCTTGAGTTGGTGCATGTTGTTTGTCGTCATCAATGTCACAGCTGCAATGTTTGCAGTTCACAGCACGCAAGGACAAAAACTACCTTCCATAGTGTTTGTTTTTGTGCGGAGGCCAAAGGCAAAAAAACATGGCATAAGTGCAAAACCCCAAAAATGACTCCAATGGACCAGAATCTCTCAAAACGAAGTCACTTTGATAGTCCAAAAAAAACGGCATCTCTATTTTGAGCCAGATTTTTTCACTACTCTGACCTGATTATGATTCGTTGTTCTCAATTTTCAAGAAAGTAGACGCTGTGAAGCAATGAAACATGCTAGTTTTCCCGGCCCTAAGTTATGTCATTAAATCAAGCAAGCTGTGGTAGGTTTGCGCAAAAACCATTGAATCAAACACCTATCGCCTATCAACATCTATCAACAATCATAGGAAAATTGGTGGCACCCTTGGGATGGTACCCTTAATAACTTAATAGTCAACCCCATAAACACCCATATACACCCTTAATAATCAACCACCAGTTTCCCTATGAAACGACCACGTTGTTTGCCCCATCTTTTTCACTGCGTTTTGTCAATCCGCGAGCCTCAGGCGATGCCCTTGGTAGCATGAGCATCATCGAACTCGCTGATAAACATGGGGGAGTCCGTTGATACGATGGCGCAATGGTTACCTAAAATAGTACCCGAAGTAACCATTAGGTAAACCATAAACCCTCAGGAAAACTCAAGTTATATATGTACAGTTGATTATATTGATTATTAATCCGAGATATCATCGATGTGCTCTTGGGGTACCATGACTATTTTGGATAACCCCCGGCCCGGATTGACACGATGGGAAAAAGATACAACTACCCGGAATGTCGGGCTGATGACCATCCCCTCTTGAGTGTGAGTAAGCAGGAGTTTGACTCTTGCAGCCCATGTTTCAACTTTACATGACGAGCCCGTGCAAAGGTGGGTATATAAAACTCAAAAAGTTGAAGCTACAACACATGAAGAGTCTTAGTCTTAATAGGTAAGTGTATGTGCAGTTTGGACTGGTGTCACGTAATGAGTTTCCTGTGTTGTCCTGCAAAAAAGTGTCTATTTAAAACTTCACATACCAAAACTCCGTGTTGCAGGTGTCAACTGGCTGAGCAACCCCCACTCGGCAGGTGCGAAACAAAAAATGACCTGCAACAATGCTGGCAGCGGTAGAGATACTTCTGAAGAATAGTTTCTCTTTCAAAACTTCCATGATCTTTGAATCATATAAGTAGCTTAGATATGCTCAGTCAACATTTATTGGCAAAATATGTTAAAATAACAAATCATGTGTTTTAGATTGATAGCCGCCGACTATCAAAACATATTCTACAAACTTTTGTCTTGATCCCCAACAGGGTCTGAAACTCACATTTTTCCAGCACTTCACCACCGTGCAGTACGCTCAGCAAGAGGGCGGCGGCCTCGTCTTCTGATATCTCGGAGCAATGCCATTTGCCTTCGCGTGGCCTTTGCGCCACATACCGAACGACCAGATATGAGATGCGATTGTGACAGCAACATATGGGGCCGTTTAATTATAAAGTTTGCAAACAAATCATGGAAAGGTGAACATGGCAAATGAGAATATGTGACAACATGCCCAGTATAAAACATGTCCTTTGCGCAACATCCCTGTCTAAACTTGCAATTGACATGTTTCGCTTAAGATACCACCATTTTGAACAACCCAACGTTGAAGTGAAGCTTACCCTTTCCGCCCCACAAACGAGCATGCTCGCAAAAAAAAATATCTGCATGAATTATTTCAATGAAACCCCTGTCAAACCAATACCAGCAGTACGTATTGCTGATTTTTGTAGTATAATCACAGTGTGTATTTCTCAAAGTCCTCACCATCTTCTCTAGGGTTTTGAAAAATACCTGTCCAACAGGGCGGTAAAACTTGAACATAGTCCTTGCTGAGTTGAAACTTACAGGGATAAGACATCATTGAAACGAGTAAAAAAACATACGTTGTTTTTTCCTTGGTACTTTTGGGGCCTGATGATATGCAATGTGTGTGTGAGCAAAAACAGTCAAGTGACGAAATCGTTTCTAAAATCAAATGGAATCCTTACAATTCGAAACCTCCGAGTTTCGAACAGCCGAGTTACAGGAACCTTTGCTTAAGTATCTCTTTGCATCTCAAACAACCATGTTTTTTCACAACGCTAAAACGGATGAATTTGCACAATAAAGAAACGAATCAGCTTTTGGACTCCTGTGTTTTGGTCTGGGAGGGGAAATGACTGAAACTTGCGTCTATATGTAAGTTCAAGCCTCCTATTGAGCATTGAGTGAACTTCAAAACTGCAGGGTGGTAACCTTTGCCCTTTGATCAGCTTGGGCATGGCGTTTTTCCCTTTTCATCCCTGTTCGTGGGTAGCCAATACTACCTCAATGGTGATGCAATCTATCTAGGACAAAGTATTGCGGCACACATTGGCACAAATCTCACCAAATTCATTTCCCAACCTTACAGCAAAGTCACAACACACGCAGGTCAACGGAAAACTTGTTCTACGGTATGTACTGTCCAAGGGATGACTTTATTATAATAGCACTAACCAACCATCTCCCTTTGCTGCTAACATCGGGACAAACAAGAAAATACAACCTCCGCACATCAAACATTTTGAGATCACCATGTTTTAAGCCTTTAAAACCCCAAGTCATGTCCCTGATGAAGCTGGGCAATGTATGAAATAAATCCCTTAACCTGAATGTTTCGGCCATTTTGGGGTCCGGACTCCCTTACTTTTCACTACATGTTGGGGTGACCTCGGCGGGTTGGTCGCTATAAATGGCAGCCAACAGGTGATGGCAAGTCCGCCTGCCTTGTGGCATCTTGCCGCTGCAACGGCCGCAGGAAGATGCGTGTTGCTGGTGAAGTGGGAGGCCTTCCAAACAGGTCGTTTTTTGGTGAGTGGTGATACTGTTGATGGTTCAGAAATCCGGTAAACTCACCAGTTGAGGTTGGTAGTTTATGTTTATCCCACTATTTGCCAGGTTTTATATATATGCCCCGTGGTGCAGGATTTCTGAATCATCAACAGTAATTAGGGATGTCTGCGGTTACTATATCCCCCGCTATTGAAATGTTAGTTGAGAACCCAAAAGCAAGTTTCAAATCATCAAGATTTTTTCCGATGTGCTTGACATGATTGGTCTATGGGCAACAAGACTGCCCACGAACCTGGATGGTGAAAACACCAAAAAAGTCCATATCAACTGGTTGGCCATGTGTCCACCAACAGTCTGCTGATGCCACGTATCTTTCTTGTCCCTTTGAAAGATGATGCACATCTGGCTTGCACCTATTCATCTGCTTTTGAGTTATTGTATTTTTTGGACAGTTAAAAATCACAGGCCAAACACCATGGTCAGGAGGTACTTGAAAGACTTATTAGCTTATGAAAGGATTTCACCATTCATCAAGGGGGAAAGGTGTTTCTTAGATAATCATCATCCTTATACTAAGTGACTAATGACCATATAGGCAAACTGTTTAGTAAGTTCCTTGCGGTCCAAGGGGCTTCCACCTTTAAGAAGATACCTAACAAAACATCTAGGCTTTATACGAATTAACCCCACATCAACCGAAACCGAAAACGATGTTGTCATAAAACAACAAGGAGTGGCACCTTGTGTCTGGTGTCCCAGCACCAAGTGGTGAGCCAAATGTCGGTGCCTTGTAGCGATATGGATGCACAAATGTTGGTTGAAGGTCTTTTTGGGAGAATTTCGTTGTATCATTCCAGTGATCAGTTGCTAAGGTTACCAATTAAGGGAGAGGTGAGGATACTCCCCAAAAAAATATCCAATTATCCTTAAGGTATTTAGTTGGGAGGGATTAATTGCTATAAAAATTAATGACTTATCTTAAAGAGTTGCTTGTATCATTCCAGTAAATCTTGAGGTTACTCAAGAAGTTGGGAAAGACCAGAGACCACTTTCCAAACCATGTTTTGTTTGAGAGGCCCTGAGGTTGGTAGCGTTGTTAGCTCCATCTGCAACAACTTCATTGCTCTCACAAACAATGCCCAAGGTTTAAACCAACTTCAACCAGGTGGTAAGACTCTAGTACATTCAACATGGTGATGGATGGAAAATCCACATTTGCTGAGTTTTTGGGCTATATTTGCCGAACAAGATAGTTACGAGTCTTCTAGCAAGCCATCTCAGGTTATCAAAGGGCCCCTAGCATACCCAGAGGCTGGAAAAATCTCAGCCGATGTCATTTGAGATTGTTTTTTTTCCAAAGCCGGTAACCCCCAACCAACTTCGATACAATCCATATGATGATGGCATACCATATTTACCTACCTTCATCTTAAGCAACCAAGATGTTGATTCAAATAGCCCCCAAGTTTTCAGAAAATATAGGTGTATTAACTAAAGAGACTACTCACATATAATTTACAACAAGTATTATATATCACTATTGATTATTATTATCATCATTATAAAGTCAATACTGAAGAAACAAACAAAACCAGCTATCTACACAATTCTCGCTTTAGTTTTTTCTCCCCCCCCAAAAAAAAACTCACCCCCGGAGTTTGTTTTAAACCCCACCGTTGAAAAATCCCATCCATCGGTCCGTCGCCATCAAAACGCGCCTCGTTCCAGGCGGAACGACATGGTGGTGACCAAGCATTGGAACTCGGAGTAGTCAATGGTGAAGGATGACATCTGAAGCCCATCTGGCCCCAGGCGGAGATGATTTTTTTGTTGTTGATGGAAAAATTCATGAAGAAAATATGAAGAAAAAACAAACACATCACTTGGTGGGGGGGGGTGAACAAAGTTGGATGGCAAGGTTTTTTTTGAATTTTGAGAATGTGTTGTTTCTTCTTGGAATAAGTTTGTTTTATCGTCAACATGTGTAGTGTTTTAATTTCAAAAGCTCAGCATGAGAACTGGGCTTTTAGGTTTTTTTTTCGTACAAAAGAAAACAACATTCCAGGTCTTTCAAGGTAGTTTCAGGATGGTATGACGTCAGATGTTCTACCATGAAGGAAAGGGTCGACATCAATGGTGCACCCCAAGAGGTTGTGGCAAGAGGGTCGCAGCCAACTTGCTGATTTATTTGCCACATTCCTGAAACATCTCCATCCAAAACCGCCAAAGATATAGAAATTTGACAATGAAATTCAAAAAGTGGCAGCACAGTAAGGTCCCAAGAGAGAGCGTCGACTTTTTTCTAGCTACCCTAAGAATCATGGGATCTCAAACCTGGTGGTTTGGAGATCCCAGACCCCTGCTATACACATCCAAAACCCTCTATAGCAGAGTCCAGTGATTCTTAGGGTAGTGCATTTATTACCGCAAATGTTCACGAGAAACAGTTGTAGACCACAACATTTTCATCTACTGTTGAACTTACTCCACCCCCAAAAGGAAAACATAGCAATTGGATTTGCCTAACAACATGCCCAACATGAAAAAAAACAACTCAGCACCAAGTGCGCAACTACTAAAAAAAGTCATAAAGATTGATATGGATGTTTCCAAAAATAGTGCTACCCCCAAATCATCCATTTCAATAGGGTTTTCCATTAAATATAAATCATCCATTTCGGGGTAGCCCTATTTTTGGAAACACCCATATTGAACTTGATACATCTTGGCACTCCTCTCATCTTTTCAACTCCGCCACCGGAATTCGGTGAAGTCGATGAAACGTTCGGAGGCAACGACAACGACACGAGTTGCCAAAAAGGAGATGGTGATTTTATGGAAATGATTTGCGGATTGAACATTGTTTGGATTTTTTGTTGGGTGCTAATGAGCAAAGCCTAAGGTGTGTATGTGTGTGGTTATTTCTGTTTCTTTATGGATGTTTGTGGTGGTTTGCTTTTTGATGCGCAGCTTACTCAATATATCTTTGTCACAAACTTCCATGAACAAGATTGCTTGGGTTTCTTTCATATGAGATCGAAAAAGTCACTTCAGGCTGCACCATGGGGTTTGATTCGGCTTATTACCTCTGAAATCGCACAGTAACATCATTACATCACAAGGCAGTACAAGCTGCAGTACTTCACCCATGTTTGTCACATTCCAATCATCTGCTACCATCTACCCTCGTGCATCCTCACCCATCTTTGATGGGCTCTGACGTGCCAGTGCTGGCAAACCTGCAGGGATGATCCATCTACCATTGGAAGTGAAGGTTAATAAGTAGATATCCCAAGGCCTAAACATCTAAATAATCCTGGGCCACTGCTACTGGGAGAGTGGTGTGTCACCCTAACGTTAGATGACTTGGATAGTTTTACATACCTATCTTGATGGGACATCGTTAAAGGAGGGCTTTCTGTAGGTTTTGTGTATGGATTTTGTTGAATCTACCTGGGTTAGTACATGGGCTAGTAGTCACATCACAGTCTACAACATGTATAACATTCGATCACTCTAAGTTCTACTTGTCTGGGTTTTGGGTTACATAGTGGTTTCAACCCGAACCACCTCGGTCAGATAGTCGATCAACAAACGGTGAACCATAAAACACTTTTTTAAACTCCGTAAATGCAGTGAAACCCAGGGACATCTCAGTATAGTTTGCAGCTGCAGGATTTGCAATCCACAAACAACTGGATGCCAAAAATCCCCAAAGTTGAAATTGTAAATCCAACTTTCTGAGGAGAAAAACATGTTTTTAAATGTTCATTTCACAAATTTCCCAAGGGTCTTGTTTAGTTCATGTCATGTTCATATCTATACAGTATTTACTGAGTATTTTACACCCCTAACCTCAAAGGTTATATATACAGACCCACTGTTAAAGACCCAAGGTTTCGCGAGGTCAAAGGCACAAACCACCATCTGTTAGCATCTTTGGCGGCTTGTTTTGGAAGATGTATATATGTGTAAAGTATAAATATACACATTTACTCAAAGAAATATGGACCAACCCTGCACCCCTCATCAATGTCAAGTTCCCACACAACCAAACTATAGGTTATATACCTGATTTCATCAACATTTCCCCCCCTCCTCCACAGTTAGCAACGGGTTCACCAAGAAACTACTACTGCGAGGTTTCATGCACTGGTAGATGTGACCTCAACGACTGCCAAAGCTACGGCTACGGCACAAAGAGTTGGAGACCCAACAAAGGTGGTAACTGTCGTTCCAATCCCATAGGATCCATGTATATATGTTATATTTACCTACATTTACACCATAAAAATCAACCAAATGAAGGTAAATATACCATACATGGATCCCATGGGAATGTTTGGTGCATGGAATGTTGTCGTTTAATTTGGTATTTGGCATGGTACATCCCTGAAGTTTAACGTGGTTCACATGAACATCAGCCTCTGGAAAAGGAGATTCCGAACTTGGAAACCATCATTTTCAGGTTCCTTGTCGAATTCCGGGGGTTTAACTGGGTGTAACATAAGCATACCAAGAATTTGGAACCATCAATTCAACAATTGTTTCCTGGTGTGTGTGTGTGTGTGTGTCTTCTTTTTGTTTTGGTGTTGCTCTCGCAACTCCTTCTCACCCTCTCTATGATAATGTGTATACATCAATATACACATTTGTTCATAACATATAACATATTGGCATTGGCATGCAAACTGGCAGGTTGTAAAGGTACAATCCCAAATTAGATAAATATAACTAGTTGGTGGTTTCAACCCATTTGAAACATATTAGTCAACGTGGATCATTCCCCAAGGGAGGGGTAAACATAAAAAACTTTCAAACCACCACCTAGAAGATCCTGGCAAACTCTGTGACGAATTCAAATCTGAGAGCACAACTATATTGTCCTGCAAGAGCTTCGTGCAACATCGTGTGGCGCCACGGTAGCGAACTCACCAAAAATTCACCTTGTTAAATCTATCAATGGGTCTTATTCAACCTAACGTTTAGCTTTGTTGATAGAGAAAGTCAAATCAATTGAGTCTGCGAAGTACTATAAGAAGTGAGTATACAATGAACAAAACATGTATGGTGGATTCAAATTAATAATATCTCATTTTCAACATGTCACTATTCGGAAAAACATCTTTACTAGCGTCCTGCCGCCCAACATCGAGTGCCTTTCTTCACCGCCTTTTCCTGAAGCCATCAAAGCGGTGGGTGGCATGCAATGACTTCACAGAAACTCCACAGGGTACACACAACCAAATCAGAGCCAAAATACATCTATAGAACATGAACCACTGCGTATCAATCCGCTGATTCAGAGTGTAGAAAGTGGCGGGAAACAAAAAGGTCCAACCGAAACAAAGAAGCAATAGAACAGTTTTTCGTAAACGCCAGACAGTTTCTGATATCACATACAAACAAACACACACAAACAAAACAAAACAAAACCCAAAAACATTCAGCAGCATCATCATCAACATCATCATCATCCCCCCAAACCCCCCAACCACCACCAACCCCTAACCCCCCAACCACCACCAACCCCCAACCCCTGAACCACCAAAAACAGGTACTTCTCATTGCGGCTAAGGTGCAATGATCTTGGTCTTCTCTCGACCCAAATCATCACCATAGCGCTTCACTGGGTACATCCCAGGACCTGGAGGTAGGGATGGATAGCGTATGGTGGTTATCAAACAAATTATATAGGTAACCCTAATTGGATCCATGTATGATTCATAATTTACCTACATGAAAACCATACAAAAATCAAGCAAATGACCAAATGTTAAATTTTTGAAGGGGTACGTCCTTTAGTTACTTTAGTTCGTACTGAATGTCAGGCATTTTCTTCACTGTTACTTGGTGGGGTTAGGATCAACCCGCCCACAAAAATATACTCGGATATACCAAATCCGATCGCTACCCCCAATCAAATTTGAACCCTCAACAGAAATAAGGCGGCGAAGAATAGAAGGCCGGTGGTTGCCACACTTGGATGTCACAGGAAATGAGCAAATGGTTTGTAATTGGGTGATAACCTACTTGTAAATGGGGTATATTGTGGTTATAAGTTGTAACCCATTTACTAACATTTATTAACTTCCTGGGACATCCAAGTAACCCCTCATTAATATTGCTATTTCTGGTAAGTGTAGCTTCAAGGAGGACAGGCATCCTCTAAAACCTGAATGAGATGCCTGAGACCTGAGTTGCCAGTATGTTTCTGGTTGGAACTGCCGTCGTTTTCCAATGCTTAAAGTATAGTCAAAGGTATCTTGATAAATATACCTGGGTCCCATGGCCGTTAGTTTATATGCAGTAACTACTTCACTGTCACATCTACCAATACCAAAAACACATCCACTACTTTCAGGAACCGTTGGATACGTTTTGTTGGCGTTCCCTCCTCATCACTTCACCAATCAACTTGAAACTGCCTGGGACGTCACTCGTTTTCTTCCTTTCTCTCAATGCTTCTTGACTTTCCTTCAAGGAAGGCTGGGCAGAGAAAGCAAACATGGAAGTTAGATGAAAGGCAAAATCCTTTCAACATGCAAACCGGCACAAAACAGCTTCACATAAATATTACTGCTGTTTTCATGTTTTTTTTCTAAATGCCCTCTCTGAAAATCAATGGTCGGAAGATAACATTTCCTTTTGGAGCCCGGCCTATTCTCAGAGCTTTTGCTGTTCGTTTCAGGGTGTGTTTCAGGGTCGTCCAGTTCACATCTCGAAGAAAAACCACCAAAAATGCAGGGACATGCCTTGGCACTGGTGAAGTAGAAGGTCGCAAACTCTTTCCTGGGGGTCAAGGTCCATCCAGTGGCACCAAAATGCTGGCAACCAACAACAATAACACACAACAACACCACCAGCAGCAGCAACAACATTAAACAAAAGAAGAAGCATGCGGAAGAATAATGAGGAAAGACACACTCTCACTAAGAGTTAAAAACAAAAACAAGGTTTTCCTCCTTGGATTTATGATTTATGAACCTCTTTCTTGAGCAGTAAGCAATTTGACAGATCAAACATAAGGAGTTCTAACATTGGCCGCCCCAAATTGTTTGCAAATTGGAAGAGTTCATCTGAGATTTGTTTTAATTAATCAAGATCTGATGTCCCAGTGATCCAGTGGTTTTCTCCTCAAGCACCAGCCCTGCAAAAAACATCTTTCCAAGTTGGTAAAGCCTAAAATCTGATTCCCCAAGTTGGTGATCCAACTTTTCTTTGGCCCTGCCCCACCAATTTCTGCGGCCAAGTATCTGATTCGAGATGAGGCCTAACCTGGCTGAAGTTGGATGGTCAAGTCAGTTGCCACCCCTTCCCAGGATGCTAGTCACCATCAGGATTATTCAGTAGGGCTTTAGGCTGGGGGATTCCCAATGTAAACCTTCATCTGCCGGTATTATGTACTGGGAAAGGGAACAACCCAACATATTATTATCATATATTATCTAGTCCTGGAACCTGTTTGTCCTTTGTTTCGGGGGTTGAACCATCAAGGCCTAACATCCAATCAAAAACAAGTGTCATTTGGCTTTCAGGATGATAGTATGCAATAGAACACCATCAAAATCTAGCATGTTCCCTAAAAAAGGGACCATCCCAAAAAGGAAATTTCATCTTCCAACCACTAGTGTTCACAGGACATGCCAGTTGTTTTTGGGGTGTACATCATGTCACACCTTGGATCTGTAAGATTTATGCTGGAAAATGTATCAAAAAAACGGGATGCAAACTCACAAAACCGTAAGAAATGTAGGGGTTAACCTGCAGTGAATATGGAACCAAATAGAACATTGGTGTGGTTTCTATGTAAACCTGGAAGTTGATGAGCAGATTGAAAATATTTAGAAATCTGGAAATCTTATCCTCCCTTTCTGCTAAAAATCGTCTTTACCATCCTTTTTGTGCTTCCAAAAAAGCACGCCCATCCTTTCAAAATTACCAGCAAAGGATACCTCATACTCCAGACCCTCCCACGCCTGGGCACAGAGTATTGCCCTACAACAGCATCCTCCTGGGGGTTGTTGAAACGTGGATAAATTTGGCGACTCGGGGCAGTGGCAAGAAAATTCCTGTTGCATCATGATACGCTGATGGAAAAATAGACATCCTTATAAGGATGGGTAGTTAGAATCCCCAATAAGTGAGTTTTCCATATATTCCTATAATCTAATTTCAGGAAACAATCAACCAGGCAATCTGAGCACGAACTCCAGAAAGGTCTCTCCGAGCCAAACTACATTTGCTTTGTTGCTGTTTTGTTGTTTGACATAGACTTCTACCTCTCCAGCATCCTTTAACATCCCTTCCCTTCAGAATAGACTGACTACTAGCATCAATTAAACGAAACAAACAATCTGGACTATGCACAGTTGCAAACAAAATCTCAAATTAAATCCCCAAAAGCCGAAAAACACATCCTTTCCACCACTCAGCTGTCCTGTGGTCTTCCTAAACTGATGCCTTTCATAGCACCATCCGGCGCAATGCGACTCTCACGTGGAATCCTAGTAAACCACAAAAAATAATCGCCGAATGAGGGAAACCTGGGGCTTTACATCTTGGTGCTGATGGTGGGCACGTAAACACATGTTGCATGTATATATAGCAATACATATTTATATGTATGTATACTGTATACTATATACCTTATATATCGCTATATAGGATCATACGTTGAAGTACTCTAATTTGTATGTAACAGTATGTAGATCCATATGCACGCTCACAAAAGCACTTCCAAATACAAGAAACTTCCACCCGTTTCTTACCGAAACATATTTTAAGCTGGATGAAGCATGATAAATTAGGGATTTCATTGGATTTTCCTCCACTAAAGTATAATTACAAAACATTGCTTGAAGGGATAAAATAGCAAAAAAATAATCTCAAAGAAGTTGATCACAATTCACCAAGTTGAATTGGTTGGGTCACTTTTTTTGGGGTGGGTAAAGAGCTGCTGTGTAATCCAATCGCTGCCAAGGGTCGAAAAGCTTGGATTAACCACCGAGAAAGCATTGGTTCCCATGTCCTCAAAGGACACATTTTTTCGCAAGGCTTAACGAGGTCAATTTCTTGACCAATCAACCAACCCAAGGGGAAATATAAGAATTAAAAAGGAGGGTTGTTGACCAAATGCATTCCATGAAGAAGGCCTTACAGTATCAAACCTTTACATGTGGAGAAAAATGGGTTGCTAGAGGGATGAATATGTATATACTATACTGCATGCATGCTGCAACAGTCATATATATATAATGCAACAATAGTATATAAAGTAATCATGACACTCGAACTCTCTAACACTTTCAAATTGCAGTCATTGTCTAATTACTGTACTACGTAATGTTTGGCCATCGGTTCCCTCACTGTCGTCTCTTTGCCACCTTCACCACAAATCAATCACAAAGATTGATGTCAATGATAAACATCCACTCACTCCAACATATCTTTCGCTTTTGTAGTATGATCCCTGCGACCTAGTATAGTAAAGCCTCTTGCGTGGCACATAGCATGATTAAAGGGGCACCGTTTGGATTTACATCACAAGTAGCTACCAAGAGCTTGCTTTAGCTCCTAAGAACTACAACCTGAAACCAATATGACAATACGCCAGGGCTTTTAGCCAGACCAAAAACAAACTCGAAACTTCACACCATCTATTTTGAGGCGTCCCTCTAACTTCTCACTGTACCTCAAGCAACTTCCCATTCTGCCCCCCTTCGAACCATGCCACCTCGAAAACCACCAAGAACAAACAATTAGCTCAACATGTTCCTAAATAGCACGGTAACTTTCAATTGTATAGCACAGCAATATTCAATTCATCCACCTTCCTTGGATTTCTCCAGGTGCTTCCTTACAACCCAGGATGAAGCTTCACGATCACAACAACAGCAGCTTCAACACCCTACTGTTGATGGAAGAAATCTGGCTAACCACCTGGGATGTGTATAAAACCCTGTACATGAGAGAAACTACAGTACCCATCAACTCGTGCAGGAATGTCTTCCATCAACAATATGGCCAAAGTCACATGATCTGGATGCTCCGGATGATCACGATCTACTTTGTATGCCCCAGGACCTATACCCGGGCCAGTTGAAGATGGCTGGATGGGGAAGATGTATCGCGGGAGTATCTGATCTGGCCAAATTGATATCACTTTACCAAACTATAGATGTTCTTGAAATAAGGGGGGGATTCCCGAAACCTCAGCTACCAACCTTGCGGGAAATCGCTCGTTGTATTTGGTCACTTATGACGACGCACCAGCCCCTTTCCCAGCCTGGAATAAAGGCATTCTGAGGTCGTTTCCATCGGGTGTCATTGCCGATGCGATGTGCGATAGGACGCTTGTGCTCCGAGAAATTGTTGAGCCACTTACCCAAATTTTCATACTCCTCGGAAGAGTTCTGGAGGAAAAACATGCTAGTTGCGTGAAAGTGTTTGATGTCAGTGGTGGACCTTGAAAAACCGGCAAGCAAACTTGTAACTATATACAGTAAATAGAGGGTTTATGTAAATATTCAGCAGCGGTTAATCAGTTTACCCTGGCTGCCCGCTTCAAGAAACATGAAGAACAAACACCACTTGCAAACAAATAACTTTCAACTTGATGACTTCTCAAACTATTAAGTTGTCTCAAATCTATTCATGTCCTATCAACCTCAAATAATTTCACATCTAAACTGCAGGATTGTGTTTCTCATCCTGCTAAACCAGGTTTAAACAAAAACGTGTTGCGGCAAAGCTGCTGGGTGCTTGAAGTTCAGCATGGCTGCCTAGAGTCTAGAGCTGAGGACAGTCGGATCACAGAACTATTCATTGATCCTTCCTCCAGTTGATTCAACGCGAAACAAGTTTCATGTTTGTTTATTACGGGTGTATGCATTGGTACTGTATTAATCTTGTGGCACGTTCAGAAGATCCAAAAATATAATGTATTCATTACACTTATTCCACATCCAATTCTACTTCTCCGAGTTCCCTTCAGGTCTTTCAACCTTTTCCGACCTACAGACCTTAGAGTGATCTGAAACTACTGGAGGACCGATACCTTTCACAATGCAACAAGAAACCTTCAGCCACAGTCGTATTCCATCCCTCCTGACATAAATTCACTCCCTATTATGCCCCGCCTCGGGAAACGCCGTTTGCAGCCCCCGTTTGAGCCAACCAAAGGGCTGCATTCTTCAAGTTCAAAGCAAACATGCTGTAGAAGCTCCATCTGTTCTTCCAAAGTTTTTCCGTTTAAGCCGAAAATCAAGACAGTTGGGAAAAAAAAATCGAACATAGACCTTAATTTGAGAGATGTGTTCACTTATTAAGGCACAATTCAAATTATTCATTTATACATCCTTTTAACCATAAGTTTCAATGAATCCCATTTCCCTTACCATGGAAACGACACTGAATCAAGTAAAAACTTCGATGAAGCCATGATCCAAAGCCTCCCCTTCGACCCCCATTTCCTGAAAAATCGGCCTCGCCCAAGTACTCCTCAGCGGAACCATGTTTATAATGGCAACATACCACCATGCAGGTTATCACCCTCCATAAAACTAACACAGCACCTGAAAAATGGATGGTTGGAATCTTGAAGATGAATTTCCTTTTGGGATGGCCTATTTTCAGGTGCTATGTGAGTTTCATGGAGGGCAATTGTTTTTAGTCATGCTTTGAGATGCTACTAATGGGGGTCAGCAACTGGTAAGTTCATTGAACTATCCTCTAAACACTAAAAACAAGTGGGGGCACTGCTAGATACTTGCAACTTCTAGGCTGGTTCAAGCTCAACTTTCTAGCGAGTTGTTGCTTCAGTGCACGAATCATGATATTGAAAAGAGGGCATGACAAATCATCCATCTATTATGGTGTATCTCAAAAAAAAAGTTTGGCAGTCTGAAATTTAAATAGTATCTAATGAGATGCATTTCAACTGCTATTTGAGGGTCACCAATTCGGATCATCATGTTGTTTAATTCAACTATATTCTTCAAATGATTCGACAAATTACAGCAGCCTCATATTGGCGACCAACCCATCAGTGCCCATGTGCAATCCAAGATGCCGTTGCAGGCTCGGACCCAAAGCGAGGCTCCTGATGTTGGAGTATCCAATGGATAACTAGAGCGCAATGCAACCGTAAGCCGAACCAACCCAAGAACATATAAGTTTGATCATACCTAGCTATTGGTTGAACCAACCCATTTGAAAAAAAAGAGCGTCAAATTGGATCATTGAGGGGAAATGCAAAATATTTGAAACCATTGTTGCTTGATATATCTATATAATATTATTTTCAAAATCTACTATCCCACATGACTTGACCCTTTCTTGTTCCATAGACACCACCTATGCTCGATGCCACCAGAATACTCCGTAGGACTCTGAAAACACAATTCCAACACACATGGTACAAACCGAAAGATCATGCAACATCATGCAAAACCGCATGGTTTGTAAGTTACAAATGTGAATCTTCACATTTCATATCTTCCATCCATTCCAAAGATGGGGTGAGCCATCCACAAAACTGCCCTTGCGACGCCTGTGGTGACAGGCCAGGCGATTGATGCCTGGAACAAGATCCGATCTTGGAACCCGGTAAGGGGTTGAACCACATGATCTCCAAACTACTCCCCGGAAAACAGAAATGGAACCTGGAAGTGACATCATAGCATCTGCTTTTGAAAACTGTGGAAAAACTATCATTGCCATAGCATCGATGTATGGTATATTTACGTACAATTTACCATACAATTCAACCACATGTAGGTAAATATGTCACACATGGATGCTATGAATGAAATTCCCATGGGAACCAACTAACAAAAACATGAGGGTTCAATGCCTCCTTCCTTCATGCCCTAAGAACCATTCAAGCCGCCTCTGCATGCGTCTGCCCTATCAAAGTTAGTGGGAAATGCAATTAAATGCAACACATCATCTACATGCACCGTGACCCCAAAGAGATTTTTTGGGAGGCTTCCCATAAGTGTCTCAAATGTTCATTTTCTTTAGATGTCCGTCGCCTCATCATCCCCACAAAACTCCAATATTACCTAAAGTTTCCAGATAAGTCAAGTAACCCCCCTTTCCCTCCTAAAACCCACAAAGCCCCAACATCTTCCCCTGGAAGGATCACACCTGGAAGTTGATGGAGTCGAAAATCCCAAGCCAAAACCTGAAAGTGAGGTTTTTTTTTTGAAGGTCGTTTAACTTAGATCACCGTTTTGGGATTCGAAAAATCCTGGGAATAAATGGAATCCACCCCAAACTTCTTTGCCTGTCAGCATGTAGTTACCTTATATGTTTTTTTCTTGGAAATCCATCTACTACAAACCCATGTAAAAATACATGTGTCATGTGAATATGCACGTGTCCATCCTGCATATGCCAATCCTCAACTGGTGAGCCAAAATATCAACCATCCAACCGATCTGACGATCTCACCTTGAGTCAAATTTGTGAACTCATTGGCGGAATCAGCCTGGCGGGAAAGATGCTTCCAAGGTTCGATAATTACAACAACATCCTGGCCAACCACCTGGAAAGCCATTTTTTTTTTAGGCCCGGGTCTCCGGTGGCATCCGGTTCCCACGTTTCCCCGATCCCAAACAAGGGAACGTTGCAACAACGGATCCTTCAACGTGCCGCCTCGCTGGCTGGAAAAGGTATGTCAGCACCAAGGGTGACCTCCCACAAACACCACTGATTTTTAGCAGTTGTCATTCAGGTCCATTGATCACCCCAACTCAAACACCCGGCAAAACCATCATCAAAATGCAAGTCCCCAAAACTAACCACGACATATGCTTCACCTGAAAATGTTCATGAATCCCTTGGAAGTTTGGAGATGAGTCCCGAACTTGGAAGTTTCCATGCATTTTTCAAGGTTCCGTAGTTTCATGGAACAGGGGGAGTAGTGGGAATTGGAATGGATAGGAATTTGTTGGACCCAAGAATGCTGAACCACCAACTTGTTTATATGTTATGTGCAAAATGTTGGGAGGTTTATGCAATCATGTTCATATATGTTCTGGCTTATAAATGGGTCTTAAAGATTATTTAATATTAATATTGGAGAATATTCTTCTATGTATAGCTCCCGCCCATACCTGCTTACACCCACATTTTTCTGCTGCGCGCCGATATTTCGTCTTCTAGCCATCTATCTTCACTTAATCTCATCCAAATTGTCGTCTCCAAACAACTCCTTGGCCTTATCTTCTGATCTCAGACGCTTCGCATCTGGCTCTGCTTCCACGGGAGTTTCAGCTGGCCTTTTCTCGTCACCTGGAGCTGTATCCTCGGGATCAGCTTTCTGTGACTCCTCCTTTCGGACAGCTGTTTTGTCAAACTTCTTGATTTCTCCCAAAGCTGTGCTGGTGAGCATTTCAATTTTGTATTGCCTGCTTGCTCAAAATTCCCACGATTTTGCCTTTCTGGTCATGGAGCGAATCCTTAAACTTCTTGGCTGTAGTGATCACTACATCTCCAATTGCCACATCTGAGCCAGTTACGTCTGACTCAGGAGCTTCAGGTAGAACAGCCTCAGTTGGCTCAGGCTTCATCTCATTGGCTGCCTTCTCTTTTTTCGATTCTTCTGCTGTGCGAGTTTCCTGGGCCTGCCAGCGGTTCCGCAGCGCTATGGAGCTTTCATCTCAAGAGAAACAAGAAATAGTTTTAAAAGCCTATTGGGAAATTTTGTTTTTTACTTCCGCGCCGCCAGTCCTTCAGCAAGAGAGTATGAGCCACACCATGGGCCCCTGGACCGTGCTTGCCGAAAATTGAAGCCATTGCTTGAACCTGGTCTCCCATAGCACTCAAATCTGCGAGGGTAACTTCCCGCTCAGGCATCCCCAACTTCACAGAGCACGCTTCAAAGAGCCAAGCTTTCGCCAGGTCACGCAAGGCCACTTCATCTCCTGTATGGACATGTCGTGCAACAGCTCAGCCTAAAGCCAAAAATAAAAAGTTGCTAAGGATCTTTGCTAACTAGGCAATTTCACCCTGATCCTCTCCTGCAGCTGCAACGAGTTTCACGTAGTCTTTCACGATCATCTTGAAGCCAGCATGCGCAATGCTCTGCAACGCGGAAGGGCACAGCTGCAACAAAGAAACCACGCCAAGGAGCTGCTCAGCGCCAATCTTCTCCATGTTCAAGGCTTTATCGAGGCAAAACTGAAGATCCTTCATCTTGCGCCCATCTGTGTCGTCACCTTGTTGCAGCATTTATCTTCTTCAAAACAACAAATAGAAAATTCATTTATTAAAAATCCTTGCATTCCGAAAAAAAGAGTTGTCCACCGAGATCTTCAAACCAATACATGCACATGCAGAGACTCTGAGAAGCAAAGCATGCGATAGGGACACAGAGAGAGCGAATATTTATCTCATCACAAGCATGCGAACATAGACATATATTCACAAATATGGTCGGGTCCCACGGCCAGGCTGGGCGTACCGACCAATATTTTATACTTGCAAGCTGTTTAAATGACGAAGCGAATGCGAGAGAGAGAGCTTAAGCTTATCTGGTCACAAGCACAGGAGCAAAAACGTATCCGCACACATGCGTATATATATTTATATAAATATAGTCGGGTCCCACGGCCAGGCTGGGCGTACCGACCTAGACTTATACTTAAGTCAAATCGTCGTTCGACTACGTAGGACGTCAGGACGAACCGAAGTTAACCGAGACGTCCGTACGTAAGGAAGGACGAAGTCGGG
>DF240615.1:53718-72181 GCA_000507305.1 Breviolum minutum Mf 1.05b.01 | reverse complement strand
GTCGGGTCCCACGGCCAGGCTGGGCGTACCGACCAATATTTTATACTTGCAAGCTGTTTAAATGACGAAGCGAATGCGAGAGAGAGAGCTTAAGCTTATCTGGTCACAAGCACAGGAGCTAAAACGTATCCGCACACATGCGTATATATATTTATATAAATATAGTCGGGTCCCACGGCCAGGCTGGGCGTACCGACCAACACTTTATATTTGCAAGCTGTTCATATAGGGAGGAGTGAGACGAAGCGAATGCGAGAGAGAGAGCTTAAGCTTATCTGGTCACAAGCACAGGAGCAAAAACGTATCCGCACACATGCGTATATATATTTATATAAATATAGTCGGGTCCCACGGCCAGGCTGGGCGTACCGACCAATATTTTATACTTGCAAGCTGTTCATAGGGAAGAGTGAGACGAAGCGAATGCGAGAGAGAGAGCTTAAGCTTATCTGGGCACAAGCACATGAGCAAAAACGTATCCGCATACATGCTATTTTCCTGCTGAGGGACCTTCAGCCACATCAGCTTCCGGACACCACTTGGACAGCAAATCGAAATGCTCGACACTGCTCAGCAACCATTTAACGCGATCCTCTAGAGACATGGGGGCGAACCAAGACAAAGCAAATGTCAAATCCTTCTTCAAAGTTTCACCCGCCGGGCCGTTCATCAAACCAGTCAGCAACTCTCGGTCACATGGCTCGCCACGGCGTACTCGAGACATCTCCTATCAATGGGGACACAGGGTCTGCATTAGCAACAAGGCCGCTTTTGCTTTGCGCTATGTTTCCTTTTTAAACAGGACTTAACATGCAGTTGAACGCAAGCAAACTGGATAAGACTCGACCACTCGGCTCCTTCTCCAACATCTGGCCGGCGCGTTGCGTCACAAAGGCACCGTACAACTTGCTGTTGAAGAGCAGCCTCTGCTGGGTCAAGGGCAAGAAGGCAAAATCCACAGTGGCCTCGGCTTCTTTGAGACCGTTCATGTAGACCAGCGCCTCAGCCAAGGATGGCAAAAAACCTGGCAAAGCTTCCTTCAGCGCTTTCATTTGATTCACGAAGACCGACAAATGGGACAAGGCGTCTGTCTCCAAGAGAGCCTTCACAGTAAACTTCACCACGACCTGACTGCAAGGGTCCATGTCTTTGACAAAATCTGCTGCCTCTTTGCCAGAAGCTTTGTAGCGCAACAGAATGTCCTTTGTGTAGGCATTCCACCAAAAGGTAGCACACGTGCTGTCCAAGGGATCCAAGCTGCTGATCCTGCCGGCAGAGAAAGCAGACTTAATTTCCTGTGCAATCTGCTCTGCTGTGTTCTCCTCTGTCTCTGCCTCTGAAGACACACGACGGAGGATTCGGCCCGCTACTTGAGACGGAGCCGCTGACGTCTGTGTAACAACTTCCTTTGTGTCTTCTGCCTGTGGAACTGCCTGCCAGCGCAGCGCTACAAGTAAAAAGTCTAGTTTTTCAAAGCACCAAAAATTTGGGGGGAACCCCGTTCAAAATCATATACGCCAAAGAACCTGGCTGGGATCTGTCTGCTGATTCTGCCTCTCGTTGGGAACTGCAGGGGTTGGAGCAGGTCAGCTGTGGCTGCTCTGCCGGAGAACTTGCGGGCTTCCGTCGGGTCACGCCCAAGGACAACTCGATGGTGCTGACTCCTGTCCAAGACATGGAAATTCTTCAAGAGAACAATGGGGCGCAGAAAGAGAGGAAAGAGACCGACGCTACACAAAGTCTTTATAAGCTACAAAACTAGCACGAATTTCGTGTCCTGTGCCCAGCTTGCTTCTCTCGACCACTTGGTCGACAAAGACGACCTGCTGCTCAAGCAACCCAGGGGGAATCTCTGCTAAATCTTCTGGCGGTACGATGAACTGCTTCACATCTGCACGGGTCAAAGCAGGGGATTCTGCAGGCACCACCCAAAAGCAGGTCTTCACCTTTGTGGACTGCTCGTACTTGGTCTTCCACTGCTGCAACATCGAAGCATTGATTCGTGCAGATGGTCCTTTCACGCGTCGCAAAGCACAAAAGAGAGAAACCATCTGCTCTTCAGGACCACCAACCGAGGCTAAGCTTCCGCGGCTCAAGGAACGGTGGGCGTTCCGTCTCTCCTCTTCTGTGAAAGGGCTTTCAAATACGAGCCTTTCAACTTCGTCCATGGCAGGTGACGAACACGAAAACTAACTCACTATCTTTTAGCGCGACAGCTGAACTGAACCTGGAAAAGCGGCCACGACAAGGTGCAAGGACTTCAAACCAAAGAGAGAAAAGCCGTGTTCTGTCAGAACTGAATAAAAGCAACTACGGCCGTCATATCCGACTCGTTGACCATCTGCAGCGCTTGTCCGCTCTGAATCTCACAATGTCAAAGTTGAAATACATTTTCAAACATATATGTCTTATATGGCTATCAAACATTGATATAGAGAATATGATGACACAGATAAGTGGAAGAAGCGATAGATATGGCAGAAGAAGCCCCACAGACGAGGCGACGAGAAGATGCGGAAAGTTCCCCTTATATCTCTATAGGTATTTATATATATATATATCGAAGAAGTGATTGATATGGCAAAAGAAGCCCCACAGACGAGGCGAAGAGAAGATGCGGAAAGTTCCCCTTATATCTCTATAGGTAAATATATGTCGAAGAAGTGATTGATATGGCAAAAGAAGCCGCACAGACGAGGCGAAGAAATGATGCAGAAATTTCCCCGTTGGATCTCTATAGGTGTAAATGTCGAATCACTCATCGCCACTCATGACCACTCATGACCACTAATCACCACTAATCGACCACTAATCGCCACTCATTGACCACTAATCGCCACTAATCGCCACTAATCGACCACTAATCGCCACTAATCGCCACTAATAGACCACTAATCACCACTAATCGCCACTAATAACCACTAAGTACCACTAATGTCCATGAATGGGCGACTAACTCCAAATGAGTTCCACTGACCGATCTCTTATCAGCCTCATATTTTTCCAGCTAGCCGAGCAGGTCTGGCACCCAAAGCCGAATAAGTCTGTCGGCTTCTGCATTGCCTGTGGTATGTGCTCCAGCTCCGAGTTGTTGAATTTCACTTTGCAGCTTACTGAACTCACGGTTGTACCAAGCCTTCCGGGCAGAATTCTGTTCAACCCAATTGTTCTCACGGGATCTCCATAGAGACCAGCTTCGCAGAACCCAATAAGTCCGCACTGGATGCCGCAAGTCAGTGTCGAACAAGGCAATTTGAACCGTTTTCGACTTGTGCGTGGATCCCATACCCACGGGCGGTGGGCAGCACCACCGGTTCCGTAAAATGATCTTGGCATCACCGTGCCCGCCAGTCATGTGGTAATTAGCCAGGCTGAAATATGTATCACTCTCCACAATATGAGTTCCAGGGGCTGCTTTGGCCTCAGGTTCGTTTGGAGCTGCACCTCCATCATCATCACTTACGTCCGCTGTCGGATCCTCTTCCAAAAGTTCTTCAGCTTCCACCTGGGAGACAACAGTCTCAGCCTCAGACGCAGAGGAAAGCTCAGGAAACTTCAACGAATCCTCGTCGTCTTCTTCTGATTGGGAGCTGGCAGTCTCAAGAGGGTTTCCTTTCTTATCTTTTCTCTTTCTAGGCCGTAGTTGTAACCCAGTAGCGCCAGAAATTCTCAGCACCAGATCAGTGTTGTCCATTGCGGTTACAAATTCTACGTCCAAAGCAAAGATTTCAACTGTGGCAACATGACAGTGAGCACCAGATAGCAAACTGTCTGCAGGCTTGAAAATTCCAGAAGAAAACGCACGCACTGGGAGAATAAATTGCCGCTTCTGTGTCGGGTGAGCTTCCAGCTCCACAACTAAAGTCTTGCCGCTCAAACCACAGCCAAAGAAAACAATCTTTGATGTACCGTTCACCAATACACAGAACCAACCCGGCTTTTGTTGCAAAAGAATTTTCTGCCAAACGTCACTGCTTTGGACAGATGTGTGAGGCAACAAGCGCTTTGCCGGCCGGCACATCTTTGGATTAGGCCGAAGGCGTTGATTATGCACACGCCTGCGTGCCGTTGCTTGTTTCAGCATGTCATGGAACAGAACTTCATTCTTTTCAATGTATTCCATCCAATCTTTATTGGTAATGGGCAGCAGCTTGGCTTCAGCCTTCCGCAGGATCGATTTTGCACTCTGTCTCCGCTGGGCCGCTTCTCTTTCCAACTCATCCTTATGCTCTTCAAAAAACGATGTAAATTGCTCAGAATTGCCTTCCTGGACATAGAAGAAGCCTGTGCCTTGGACACATTTTTCTCCCACCGCAGCTTTCCTCGTGGTCTTTTCACGAGGTCAGGACGCCGCTTGATAGCCAATGCCCGGGCATTTATGTGACGTTGTTTTTTTGCTATTTTCCTCTGGGATTCCAACTGTCGCAAGAGCCGGCACCTTTGCAATCGGTACCGTTGAATTATGTTGTTTCTCGATGCAGAAGAAACAGAAATGACTTTGGTCTTTTCACTGCGCTTCACGGCCTGATGCCGTCTCTCAACATCTAAACTAGTACCTTGGGCATGAGAAAACACTTGCTCCAATTCTTCTTGAACTTGCGCAGACAGCATGAAGTGCAAAGCATCTCGAAGTTGTCCACGGGCCCAAGCCTCCCGCTTGAGAGGCAAGCCGTATCCGGCATCTAGTTTCGAATCGTCCGTCATCAGGAAAACTTCAATCTCTCGGACAAAACCTTCAGGGTTGAACCGCTCACACATAAAAAGAATCTTCGTGGGATATTCCGCATACCTATTGAAGCGCAAAACCAGATGCGCTTCTGTGGCAAGCAATGCCTTCACTGTATCCGCAATGGCGAGGTCAGGGTCCAAAGGCAACAGCGTCAGCAAGCGATGAAGATGAGCAATGGTTTTTTGTTGCACTTCCCCTTTCGCTAGACGCACTAGCAAAGGTTCAGTCTCCACCCCTGCCGGCACACTAGGAGCATGTGTTACAGTGAGAGCAACTGCATGCGTGGTCAGTTGTAGACATAGGCAAGCGCGTTTTAACCTATCTTCTGTCGAAGGTGCAGCGAGAAAAGCATGAAACTTGGTCAATCGTTTCTGATTTCTCTCTTGCGGTCTCGTCATTGACAACTCAAAAACTTCTGGAGGAATCTGGCAAAGCTTGAGACGGAGAAGGCCTTCAATACAAGGAGCAAATAAAAAAAAACGGGTCACGACAGGTTTCTCTTCAATCTTCATCACATATTTGTGCAGAAGGTCAAACCCAGTCCGTCGCAGATCTTCCAAGCACCTGTCGTCTGCAGAAATATGACATAGACTTCCCAAATCAAAATTGAAAAAATTCAGCCATTCAGAAGGTAGAACAGCATCTCCGTAGAGGTCATATAAGTTTTGCCGCCGTGTTTGTTGAGCCTGTGGAACACAAGTCGCAGGATCCCCCTTTAAAAAAGATAGGTTTTGTTCCACATATCGCCTCAAGGCAGCACTCCTCTATATAATCTGGAATGAGGTATTTGAACAATCGAGAACAGTTCGCTGGCAATACATCTGGACTGTCCGGAGAACAAATTGTAATTGCCATCGACACAGCCAAATTGGCTTGGTGTGATGCGCAAACATGAGGAATCAAAAAGTATACAAATTTCGTGCCCCCCAAAGCAGTCAATCTCTGAAAATGACCCAGAAGAAATCTAGCCGCTGCCAAATTGGTAGGCACACCGTCCCCGGTCAGAACGTGAAGCAATCGAATTTCACTTTGCTCTTTGACAGTGGCCTCCTCCACATGCTTCAACACTTCAGCTACTGTGTCAATTAAGGCCTGGGCAATGCTCGGCCCATCCTTTTTTAACAAAGGTTGGAGATCAGTTAGAATTTCAAAAGCGTCGCGGCCAATGTGCATTCGGAGAACGTTATTCTGAATCTTCGAAGACCTGCTTCTGATGCGCCTCTGCCCCAGGGAAGCGTCGAAAGAACGTAGCCTCAAAGCAGCTTCGTCATGCAAATGACACAATACCAATGGCAACGAAACGTTTTCCACAGAGCCAGACATTTGCCCAATCGCATCAGCCACGACTCTTCCCATTTGTAGTTTGATCAATTCACAGAAAGCATCCCGCGACGAGGCAATGGTTGTCGCACTAATTGTCGACACTTCAACATCGTGGAATTCACGACAAAACTGTTCGAGGCTTCTTGCCGGAACCGTTGGATCCTGCAAACCTACACGTACCAGCCACATTCTATTCAAAAACCCATGCGATTTCTTGCCAGAATATTGATGCAACTGTTTCTGCAGCTTCTCTGCTTTCCTCTTGAAATAAGCTCTTTGTACTTGCATCTTTCTGACAGACCCAATTTTTCCACTATTCTCTTTTGGCAGCACATCAAACGAATCTGCTACTTGCGATGCAGCTGCTGTCAACGCAGCCCTCAACTCAGACTGCTCATGTGGCAAGGAATTCACAAATACAGAAATATCTCTATGTAATTTTCTCGCTGCATCTTCCATATACCATTGCTGCGACGCTATGCGACGCTCACACCCACAAGCATATACATAAATCCCATTCGTTGTGCCAAAGAAGCTACAAGTCGACAACGAGTCTACCCAAACCACATATAATATGTCATCATACATGCACTCCTCTTTCGCCCTGTCATAAAATAAATATTATCACCAATTCTTCGGATAGAATTTCACCACAATCGAACCACTAATGACCACTGATCCACTAAAAAGATAAATACTAAGAATGATTCAACCTCCCTAGACCACAAACATAATATATGTTTTTTTTGAGTTGGCAAACATTTCGACCCTGTAGCCCCCCCCCCCCGGTGCAAAGCTACCATTTAACCGTAAGATCGGCTGAGATTCTAGTTTCCGCACAGATGGACTGCCATCTTGAGTCTTTTTTGGCTACACTCCCGGCAACTAGCTCAACAACTGATTGTTTGGGAAAGGTACTTAAGAAATCAAGCTCTAAAAAAAAAATGAAAATCAAAGTTGCATCGAGAGACAGAGAAGCGAGTGTATTGTTGAGACAACGATGAATCTAAATCTGTATGCTTTACACGCAGTATGAGTTAGTGTTTGCGTGCAATGATGTTTACATACATACATCTTTATAACACCCTATTAAACAAGTACGTGCAATATATCTACTGCTGATGGAAGACATCCCAAACAACCACCTGCGATGTTAAAAAGAACCTGCAAATAACGGGATCAACTACCAACCTCAACTGGTGAACGCAGGATTTCCATCAACATTACACCCCTGAAGATTAACATGGAACCATAATCATGGAGGTTTGGAAGATCATGTTCCTTTCTAAATGGGTGATTTGTAGGTTCCAGCCGTTCATCTTCCAGGGTGTATCACAAGGCGTTTGGCGTCCGCTTCTATCATCCTTTGACGGCCTCTGCTTCTGGAATTGGTTGGGAGGTGCCTTGCCCATCAGACCTTGGCTCGGACAAAAAACCCGACGGCCTTGCGAGTGACATGTATCAACCACCAGGCAACCTGGGAGCTAACATGTAGGTAACATGCATACCTACATTTGGGTGTTTCAAAAAATAGTGGTACCCCCAAATCATGCATTTTGATAGGGTTTTCCATTATAAACCATCCATTTTGGAGTACCCTTATTGTTGGAAACACCCATTTACAATGACATAAAAACTAACCCAACTGTAGGAAAATATGCCATACATGCATCAAGACGCATGGTATGAGTATCTCTCCCCTACCGTTTTTTCGGCACTTTTGAATCGATGACTTTCCTGGAACGCCATTTGGTGGGACATGTGATCGTTCCCTGGAGGGGTATGTGCAAAACAGTTTCATTTTTTAATGTACGTACTGTAAATGCACGTAATAAACCAAATAACCATGTAAATACAGCAAATTGTACTTTCTTTTAAGTGGTGGACCAAACAACCATGTTAATCCACCATATGGTAATTACTTTACAGGAATGAACCAAACAACTGTCTGGATCTGACGACAGCTTGCTTTTGCTACACTCCCTGGATATATCTATAAGCATTGACATATATGTAAATAAATAAATATATATATATATGTATATTTATATATTAAATGAATACATATATGCAAGATAGGTGCTAAATAAATCAACACGTTGCCCCGTCAAAGGACAAATTGGAGCAACTGAGAAATCAAAATGCGATGATTGGCCAACGTTATGAAATCCTTTGCCCGAATCTAGGAATTATCCCAATGCAGGGTTTGCAAAGAATGTCCCCCTTAAACACCACAAAATTTAAGGTGGATCAAACTAAACATCATTTTGCAACTCCTAAAAGTGACTTTGCTCCCATTGTTTTTCTTGGGCTTTCCAGACTGGAGCTGCGATAGAAGACCCTCCAGTTGGGCCAAGGTGGCTTGGCGCCAACTATCCGCCGAACTTCCCTGCAGGTCGGGCAAGGCAACCAACGTTTCGGGGGCACACAACATGGGCCCCCTACAAGTTGCAAGTGGAGATACCCTTCTTCCCATACTCACATGGAAGTGAAAAAATTGCTCTGTTTGAAGGGCAACTAATATTTGTTGGACCCATTCTTGACTTCCCTGATTATGGGAGGAAGGGTGAATGGAGTTATAAATCCCTATAAATGACCTTGTACATGGGTAGCTGGGGTTCTAACCTAGTGGAGAGATAATCTTACTTATAACTGGTAGGGGCACCCTTTGAAACTGTAACGCTGAATAAGAACTTTGCAAATGGGCGGGATAAGGACGAAAAGTGGTATACCTTTTCTTGCATCTGGATGGTGAAGTTGTGAAGTTGAGCTTCTTGGTTTGGAAACATGTCTTGCATCAGTTCAGGCCAATTGCATCATCAAACAGTACATAGATGTACATAGTATGAGCCCAGTCATCTCTTGAGGAGTCGGGTGTGATAAATATAACAAACCTGGGGTCCAAGCACACATTGACATCTCATTAAATTTCAACGTGGGGATCCTTTTCTTGTTGCGTATGATCCAATCCTCGTTGAAAATGATGACTGCTCCCTGTCTCTCTCCATCATAATATGATATTTCATCACCCAAACATGTCAAAAAAACGTTTGCAGTATCATCTCTAGACTCTAGTTGGACACCTAGTTTATGAAGGCTGCTTGGCATCACATATCATTTAAGAATTTTCACAGAACCTATCCAGCAGGACCATTATTCTTCCCAAAAAGGGCACCATCTTATATTTTATCCGAAGGACCTCCTGTTGCTTCAAAACACCTGTTGATCGCTTTTTATCATCGATTGTTCCGCATCGCATGTGAAATGAAAGTCAAGGACACTTGGGACTGGCCACGCAGCAGCAATCTAACATGACCAAACCATGATGACTGGAATGCTGATTGATACACATTCAAAGGTTCAAAATAAACATCCTCAACAGCATGACTTCCAAGTCCAGAATCTTGTCTAAGAACAAATGCTTCAAATATCATGATGGCTTCATTCTGGGCGAACTACCTACATATATAATTCCTAAAACCTGAATGTTTCAGGCATTTTGGAGGATACTGCCCTTAACTAAACAAACCACCATTTGATACGACCAACCGGCTGTTTGACGTAGCCACGTCGGATCCCAGATCAGGGGTCGATGCTGACACCCACAATTCGCAAATAAGTTTGCAACTTCACAACTTTACATCAATCAGTTTAGAAAGTTTAGTAAGATGGTTGTGCTGTAAAATCACACCTTGTCTGCTGCTATTCCACATTTGGTTTTTGTTGTTGTTGCGCCTCATCCCCCTTCACCGAACAAGCTGTGGTGAATCTCCGCTCCGCCCTTTCTTGTAGTCTAATTTGCAGATTTTGCACTGTCAGCACGTCTAGCATCAATTTACTAGTTCTCCAAAACAATCTCCAAATTTTGAAGTGCTTTGGTACTATCTTGGTCATTTAGCTTGGCGTTCGATAGGTATATATAGTGAAAAATCCTTGCTGAAAGTCATAGGTTTCCCCCAAGCAAAGGCGTTTCACCAAACGGAAAATTCACCGCTTTTTTCGCTAAAAAAAAAAAAACGGTGCCGCTACAGTAGCAGCTCAAACTCCAGTGCCGATTTTTTCTTGCAAAAGGCGATCCCACAAGAGCCTCAAGTTGAAAGCAAACAACGCTATGAAGTTTGTGTTCAACAGTTGTTGGCCGATCCTTGACCAAAACAAGAAATGGCTTACAAAATATGGTGGAAAAACAATGGTGAAAAGCTAAGGTGATGTGTATTCCATTCGGGTTTTGGAGGGAAAGTGTTTGTGAGGTGAGTAAATTCTTTCACTCCACAGTCCCCCCCATGATATGATCAGACCATGTAGTTCATGTATAATCCCAGCTTGCAGTCATTAAGTGTTCATCACTTGCATTCCAAAATGGTTTTGATTCACAAAAGAACACCAGACACCACCGCAAATCCGAGCTGCAATTGGTCATTCAAAGATGTCATTGCCTCATCTCCGCGGCAATTTTTTTCCCATGATCAAGGTGAGTGCAGGCAGCACTTGAAAGTGCCAGCTGTATGGTGTGATTGCCGTGTAATTCTGTATAGTCGCAGAATGTCAAAACTCCTGGGAAACTGCAATCAGTGACAAGATATATAGTTTCAATATGGTCTTGTTATTGCTTTGGTTCAATTCAATGGTTGAATACCATCCGACCGTTTTTGCATGACCCCCACCCACAAAACAAGCAATTTGCACGTCAATCTGGCAACATATCGGAACCCCAATAAGTCTTCAAAACAAATACTAGTTGGTGGTTGAACCAACCCATCTGAAAAAATATCAGTCAAATTGAATCATTTCCCCCAGGTAGGGGTGAAAATAAAAACATGATTAAAACCACCACCTGGAAAACAAGTTGTTGTTAATTTCCATCAACTTTAACCCTGAAACCAGCCACAGTTGCCTAAAATTATGGTTTTTGCTATGTTTTCCAGGCACCTTGAATTCCAATTTTTTCACTCCGGACCTACGTCTTTAACTTCCCTCCGGCCAGGTGGCTGCATAGTATTCCTCTGCGAGGCGTCCCACTTGATCATGCAGTTGGGCAGCTGAACCAACCATGACCTGAACACTTGGATTGGGAGTCATACCTGTTGATCGTTCAGAAATCCGGTGTTCACCAGTTGAGGTTGGTAGTTTATCCTATTTATATCTATCTATCTTGTTATGTACAAGGTTTATACATCCTGAGGTTGGTAGTTTTATCTCAGTTATTTACAGGGTTTAAGCACCATCCAAGGGGGTGAGCCAGATTTCTTCCAACAACAGTATTTGGCATCGGATTCATTGATGGCAAATTACTAAAAACTTATGCAACCAACAAAGGCCTTGTCGGCCGGTAACCGGCCAACTACCCGAAAAACAACAGATTCATATTTGCATGGCACATAATTATCCAGTATATATTTATGTATGTTTGAGATATTTATATATACTATTAAATACATATGTCTTTGTATGTGTGCTGTATATTTACATTCCCTTCAACCAACATGGCACCACTCCTCCAGAAGGAGTAGCACACTTCCCAAATTTTGTGAAAAAAAAACGTGCTTTTAAAACACAAATGGGTGGGAACCCCACAGGGATTCCAATCCCTTCCGCACCCCCCCCAACAAATGAAGGTTCCAATGCCATCCTCATAAGTGGCCGGGCAAATTCGTATCCATCCTAAACGTCCTAAACCTGGATCTTCAGGGGATTTGCGGGGATTCCCGGATGCTTACTTTTCACCACCATTTTGGGGTGACCAACCGGCGGTAAAAGGTCGCTATAATTTGCTGCACTTATCGCAAGTGGTGTCAGAATCCCGAAAAATCGCAAAAAACTCCTGAATTTTGGGGAGACTTTTTGTCCTTCCCCAGTCACCGTCAAAATCCATGAAATGTTAGATGGCAAATGTCATCAAACAGCATAGGGCCCCTAGTTCTGTCAGCATTTCCGGAAATTAAAAAAAACACTCATAATCCATTCTTTTAGAATCAAATACCATTTGAGGCAACTATCCCTAAGGATCCAGATATGTCCTAAGAGGATGGGATTGAGACCATCAATCCTACTCTAGGAGGGAGGGGTCTGGATTCTTAGGGTATGGTTTCTCAGGTAAAGTCACCCAAATTTGTTGAAAGGAATCCAAGTCCCGGAATGCATAAAAAAAAACATAACTCAGAGTCCTATACCATAGTTGATAGTATCGTTGGTTGGTTCCTTTCAGTTGGTTGGTTATAATTCCAAGGTTCTTTGAATACACATGTCTAACCAACCAACCTATACCAAACACCATCAAAGACAACCCATCTTCACACCAAACCCTTCCGCCAAAATGCTGCACTATTAGCATCTACCTTTCTCAAACGATCGCCATAGGATGGCAACTCCCGCAAGGATGGAGTATTGACCTTGGCGTTGTTTTTCAACGCCAACGACGATGTTTTTCTCTCCCACCCCAAAAAAAGCTGCAAAACAACAGAACGGGCATGATACAGCATATATGTATTTCTTATATATATGCTTTAAAAACAAATATAAATAAATATATGAGATGTAGCCTCTTTCAGGAAAAGTGAAAACCCTGGTGTTTTATGATTTTGAAATATTGGGTATAGCCTCAGTTCTCCGAAAGCTCGGCTTCTTCCATTGTTACGAAGAAATGGAGATTTTCCACGTCTTCGGCATTTACCTGTTTAAGGTGAAGGCAGGTCATCATCCCCCAAATGATATTTAAAAAACAACTCTAAAATGCTTATAGCATATTTCTTTACATAGAATATACATATATAATAAAATATATATAATATACATGAGAACATGAAAACATATAATATATGTACACTAGTAACTATGAGATATATGTATATAAATATAAATATATACGTATATAAAATCAAAATACTATAAAGAAACTTATATGTCATGTACAGTCTCCAGTTAAAGAAAAAAACGACGCAGTGGGAACGCGAATTCTTTTTCGAGACAAATTTCCAGCCAGTTTTTTTTGTGCAGTAACATGCCTGGTGGGCCAGGTGGATGCTTTGATTCCCACATACCTAGGGCCCTCCAAAAAAAAGCTCCAATGTTCAGTGTCCATTTCTCAAAATCACATGGACCTATAAATAGTTTACACCCCCCAAAAATCTAACATCGATAGCCAAACATGCTTGGTTCGGAAGTTTGGGTACCTCCGGCTAAAAAACAAACATGGCGTTTAATCATAATCCATGTCCGGGGGTTTTTCCAATCTACACATCAAACGTTAACCCCATAGTAAGAAAGCAGTCACCAAGTGGCATAGCTCTCCAAAGCTTCGACTTCTTTGAGTCGTTTGGCAAAGTCCTGGACTTGTCCCGACTTGGACGACCCGGACGTAAGTCGTCATGGTAGCCTATCCCATAGGATCCATGGGAATGGTAATATTTACCTACATGGATGGTTGATTTCTATGGTACATGTAGGTAAATATACCATACATGGATCCTATGGGTATGGTAGATACACCCCAATAACCTAACATAGCAAGGAAAGTCCTACCTTTTCGAATAGGACATACATCTAGAAATGCTGGATTTTTCACGGCCCATGTTTACCGGAGGGTATTCATCTTATTTTCTTGGTAATTCTTCACGTATTGTTGAATATGTTGGAATCTAAAAATGCGGAAACGTTTGATTTATATACATAGCTGGAAAGTAAAGGGCTGTAATGTGTGTACCTTAGTACCTTCAGTTAGTACAGACTACATATGATTAGATCCTAGCAACTGGGGGTTCGAAGATTGATGGAAAAAAGACCCCCGGTTGCAGGTTGACATCACAACCTCCAGAATCCCTACTTGGACGCAGCGGCAGGGGGATTTCAGAAATCCGGTAAACTCACCAGTTGAGGTTGGTAGTTTTACCCGATTTTTTACCAAGGTTTTAGCACCATCCAAACGGTGGTTGGGAATGGGATTTCTGAACCATCAACAGTATGTCAAGGCTTTTTTTAGCAGAATCTTTCTCTGCACGGAAACACGTCCTGCAATTGTTGGGCGTGCTGTACCACATAGTTCTTCTTGGTGCTTGCATGCCTCAGTTGAAGTTTTCTCAAAATGAGGGAAAGGAAACCTCCAAAAAAATCATCCCATCCAATCTTCACAGTTATCCAAAGTTCACCATGTGCCTGGTTAATACAATATGTAGTGATAAAGATCAATAATGATAAAACTATCGCACTGATACATCATAAATCTTACAAAGTCAATTAAAACATATTTGGAACAACTCACATATGCATGAATCATCAATATCATAAAACATATTTCCTCCAATAATGATTGAAGTCAAAAATGGTCCCTCCAATTGTAGTTACCTTTCAAATATAGCCATCTTACACTTCCATGATTATGGGAGAAAGAGTATCATAGCAACAACCAACGAAAATAACGAAGTCACGACTTGGTCAAGTCGTTTCCCGCCGAGGGGCAACAAGATCTGGGAGGCACCGGCATGTTCAGCTTGGAGCCAATCATCTAACTGATCTAAACCTGACCACGTCTCTGAGGTGCTCTTCCCCACCAGAACACTGTACACCCCTGAGTTCACTAACATGACTTGGCTGGAAATTTTCCATATTCAATAGGAAATACATCTTCAAATGATGGATTTCCCATTGTCAGGGGTTAGTCTCCAGGAATCTAACATATCCCGCCAAACAGTAGAAGGAAGATCATCGACTAAAAAGTGCAGTTTACGGGAGGGGATATGTGACAGTTCCCAGGAGGGCAACATGGAATTTGAAAACACTCATCTTAAACAAACACCTCATCTTCCAATATCTCCTTTTTGTTGAGTTCCATATTGGTTCCAATGTTAGTGTTCAAGGGAGTGCCAGCTTGGATAGGGAACCCTCACTGTTTGGAGTATCAGTGAACTTGCTTTTTTCGTTGATCCCCCTTGGATGATTTTTTGAGAATTTTTGCGGACTCAAAGATCCAATCAGTCACACTTTCTTTGTGGACTCAGTGTGGTTTTGTTTGGTTCAGGAGCCCACAAACAAGTATATTAGTTGTTTCAAGGAGAAATAATATACTAGTGTATAAGTATGTATCTATGCCTATAATTGCACATCAATCAATCAAACTTTTAAATACAATAATGTAGGGGTTAAGAACTTCACACGTCAACTTGGAGAGGATCATGGCCAATAATTTTCTGAAGAGCCATGGGTAAAGCTTGACATTGAACCATTGATGTGAAGATTGGTGTCAAGTTCACCTATCCCACAGGGTAATCTTTATGATACGGTTAGAATTCCTGTCCAGAAAGCTGGCTGCTAAGTTCGAGAACATGATTACATTGCTACATGAAGAAGGGACCATGATGCAACATGATTCGATCAAATCCCAAGATACCCTTCCTCTGCCATCCTCCCTATCATGGATGTGGATAATAACCCGCATAATGTAGAAGAAAAGTGGTCTTGAAGGGATTCATTTTCGGCTGAACCGACATTCTATTTGGAGGAAGGGTATGTAAGCGCTACACACCAAGACAAGGCGCCTTGTTCCAATTCCTGGCGCAACCGATGCATTAAAGAGGCTCTGGTCATTAAACTGCCTACTCACACTGTGGAAAGAACTGCCAACATCTATCAACAAATCAGAAGAACGAATCCAATGCTTCTAATCAATCAAGGTGTTCGTATGATGTTCCGACATTTCTCTGTCTGTCTCTCTCTCTCTCTCTCTCTCTTGTGCAATTAGAGAAAATACGTTTCAACCAAAAAAATGGTAACACAATCATTACCTTCTGCTCCAAAAAAAGATACCCCCCAACCAAAACATCCAAAACATCCAACATCAACATTCTCATCCTCTCATCCCCTCCCGACTCCTCTTCCCAAAAAAAATCATCTCCCCCCCAAAAAAAAGGATCTCCTGAAATTTGGGCGTCTTGGATGACTTGAAGATCTCTTCCATTTTTTTATTCAACTCCGCAACTCGCGCATGAAGACTTCGACTCCCAGTTCCGTTCGCAGAAGCGCCGGAAGAACCGCGTGCAGAGGTGGGACTTAAAGGCCCGGATGGCATGGGACCCAACTGGCGTTCCTTAGGGCATGAGGGGAGACCATGGGATGCCGGGATTCCTCCCTTGACATGTTCTTTTGCTTGTTGAAGATGCAGTTTTCACTAATAATCTTTGGATATGATATCACTGTTCTGACATGTTCTGACTTGATTTTTTAAAACAGAAACCTATAACCTTTACTTTTTAGTGAAATTCTGGGAGATTTGCTAAGTGCACACACCGCAGCCTTGCTAAATGCCTGTGGTGGATTGTCAAATTTCCATATGTAAAAGTGGTGTTAAAAGTTTGAATGACAAACACAGCCGTGATCAATTTTTTAAGTGATGATTCGTGCTTGCTATATATAGCCTATTTTGACCCTTCAGTGCACCCAGTGCACCACACCACAAAAAAATTGACTGTTCAAATGTTGTGTTGGCCAAATCCCTACGTCTAAGTTGTCGATTGCACAAAACCATGACTCATAATACATGAGTGGTCAAGTCAAGAGTTGCCTTTTACATCAAAATGTATAATCACATTGCGTCCCCCAACTCTACATACCGCATATTGAATATTATATTATATGCATTTGCCAGTATCTATTTCAAACCTGCAGTTTGGCATCCAAAACCCTGACCCTTCGTTGGTACAAATACCAAGCTGCACATGCTGCAATTCGTTCACTCAAATCCCGAATTTGTGCGGATAAAGGCAAGGCCTCCCAGGACTAACCCGTTGATCAAATTGGTTCTGTCGATGGTTCAGGAATCCTCCAAAACGGTTGAGGGTTTGTAGTTTATCATAGTTTATGCCACTATTTCCCTGTGATGAGCTGGATTTGTCTCTCTAAAGGGCATCATGCCAACTTCATCATACTTCATCCTTTCTCTCCCACCATCCTCCTGAACACACAAACATTTTTCACCTTTCAGCGAAAATTGAAATTTGGAACTGTTGGCAGTTGGCAAGAGAGGGGAATTGACATAGAAATTCTTGGGACCAATCCGATCCCAAAAGAAATATAACCCATAGGATCCATGTACGGTATATTTTCTCACATTTACCAGTAAAATCAACCCAAATGTAGGTAAATATAACAGTCCCATGGATCCCATGGGATAAAGATCTGTTTGGAAAGGGGATTCTTGTCATTTTTGATGCCGGATCACCTAGCTAGATGGACCTGTTTAAAATGAAAAAAGTCCGGCCTCCCCATTCCTGGTGGTGAAAATGGGGTTAGAACATGGATATACCCCCCCGAAGTTTCACATAGCCTGAAAATGGTGGTTGGAAGATTACTTTCCTATTGGAAAGGTACACTTTCAGGGGCTATGTCGAACTTCAGGTGGGTAAATGGCTTTATAAATTGTAGGTAACTGGGGTTATAACATTTACCAGTAGTGCCCGGACAAGCCGGGGGCGGAAGTTTCCAAAAGGAAAAGAACTATATAGCACAGAAAGAATCTGCCTATAGAATGTGCGCAAGGCGACCGACCAGCGCGATGCCCAAATCATTTCTTTGCTGTGAACGAGCCTTCTGCCGCTCCATGGTGGTGATGTTTTGTGCTTTGAAGTGAAGTGTTTTGATGTCTTGATGTCTGTTGCGGGGTCAGGTCATGTGATGGTCACGTCATTTGATGCGGTGTGATGGCTTGTGTTGTGTCATGTCACATGATGCAATGCGATGTCATGATGATGAGCTGTACTACTCCAGAACTACTCGGTGCTACAAAATACTACTACAAATACTACTCTGTACTACAAAGTACTACTCCAGTACTACCCTGTACTACTCAAGTACTACTCCAGTACTACCTTGTACTACTCTGTATACTCCAGTACTAACTTGTACTACAAAGTACTACTCCAATACTACCCTGTACTACAAAGTACTACTCCAGTACTACTCTGTACTACAAAGGACTACTCCAATACTACTCTGTACTACAAAGTACTACTCCAATACTTCTCCGTACTACAAATACTACTCTGTATACTCCAGTACTACCCTGTACTACAAAGTACTACTCCAGTACTACAAAGTCTTACTCCAGTACTACTCCGTACTACAAAGTACTACTCCAGTACTACAAAGTACTACTCCAGTACTACTCCGTACTACAAAATACTACTCCAGTACAAAAAGTACTACTCCAGTACTACAAAGTCTTACTCCAGTACTACTCCGTACTACAAAGTACTACTCCAGTACTACAAAGTCTTACTCCAGTACTACTCCGTACTACAAAGTACTACTCCAGTACTACTCCGTACTACACAGTACTACTCCAGTACTACAAAGTACTACTCCAGTGCTACTCTGTACTACAAAGTACTACAACGTACTACTCCAGTACTACTCTGTACTACAAAG
>DF240615.1:0-53245 GCA_000507305.1 Breviolum minutum Mf 1.05b.01 | reverse complement strand
ATTACTTTACGAATCTATTACTTTACGAATCTATTACTTTACGAATCTATTACTTTACGAATCTATTACTTTACGAATCTATTACTTTGAGCATTTTTAAAAGTTCGTAACTCGGAAGTTTCGCATCCAAACTTCCTTTGATAATAGATAGATAAATGGATAGACAGGTAGGCAAAATACAAAAAGGTGACTAAATCATTGCATTAATATACAAATGCCATGTCTTGTTGAAAGCCATGTGTTTAAAAGAAAATCATCCCCACAACAACCAGTCCTTACTGATTGGTGGTTTCAACTCATCTGAAAAATATTATATAGTGAAATTGGAAATCTTCCCTAAATAGGAGTGAAAATATTTGAAACCACCACCCAGCTTACAATGTGACCCCAAATAAACTCGAATTCTGAGGTTCTCTCTACCCTTTTTGAAAGGGGGCTCATGTGACCGAAAATCTTGAGGCAAAAGTTCACCAACCCAAGCTGTCAACGGCACCTCATGTCCACCATCCATGGTGGCGGGCGTTGGCGGTCTTTGCCGTTTGGGTTTTAGGAGGTCAAAAATCAGTTGATCAAATGGAAAATAATGGATATTGTAATATGAGATGTATGGGGATATAGTTCAAGATATATTTAACAAAAAAACTTGAGTAGATATCAAACCTGGTACATGAACAGTGGGATTTTCACACCCAACCTCAACTGGTTTGGTGATTGTATCACTGAAGCTGCAAAGAAGGAGGGCAATGTGCCTGCAATGCATGTGCTCTACAGTTGGTGCTGACTGTACTGATACTGTACTACGATACTGTTTTTGAGCCAGATTACGAAAGAGCCAAAACCAAAATGGAAGCTGTTCGCTGAACAAGTCCGACCAACACACTGGTTTCTACCAACTGTTTCACCATGGACAAGATCGTCACAATGTATGTGTAGAATCATTCCTCAAAGGCTTTTTTCCATGGCAATTTATCAATCATTCTGAGATCCTTGACTCGCCAATTGAAACATTCAACAAAATCAAGTATGTTCCACCCACACATCACTGGTTGTTGGTGGTTTCAACCCATTTGAAAAATATGCTTGTCAAATTGGAAATCTTCCCCAATTTTCGGGGTGACAATAAGAAGATATTTGAAACCACCAGCTAGTTCATCATTGGTGTCCCCTAAAAAGGCCTTATAAAACCCTTATTTCTGAATGGGGTCGGGTACCCTATATATGTTCCACCCAAAACATCACAAACCCACTGACCCCGACAACATCTGAAGCCTCCCAAGTATTGTCTTTGACCTCCTGTCTGACAGGAATGTGCTGGTTGGGAAAATGGCAATGTTTTCCACCTGAAAAAATGGGATGTTATGCGCCATCTTCCATACTAATGTTCATGGTTGAAACTTGAAACTTCAGTTCTTATCAGCATCATTTTGAGATTTCCATATTTGATGCTTGAATCTAACAAATCAATAAGGTGTGCCCCCAGAATAAAACCAATCGAGCACGCTCCATTTTATCCCCGACTATCCTCCTCGGAGTCTTTGAAACTTGCATCCTGGTGCGGATTCAGCACAAGAAAAACTTACACCCCGGAAGATGAACGGCTGGAACCTACAAATCACCCATTTAGATCATTTAGAAAGAGAAATGATCTTCCAAACCTCCATGATTATGTTCCATGTTAATCTTCAGGGGTGTAGTTCAACATCTGGACTTTCCAAAGGGTGCCGACAAAAAAAAGCTTTCTAAAGGGTGTCAAGTCGCCAAATCCCACCATATTTCACCATCCCTCACTGTTCAATTACAAATTGGCACTTCTTGGAAAGTGCTGCTATATGTCTGGAATAGATTGTCTTAAATGTCTTGTAATAGATATCGAGACTTGAATCATGCCTTATACATGGTGGCAATAGCGGTTTTGATGGGTATACGTAGCAGAGTTCGTATGCATCCTTGTGGTACAATGCAATTATTGGAGAGGGGCGATTTCAGGCGGAACCCCAACAAGAAAGCGCACAATGTCCATATCTTTTTTTGGCATCGCAGGTGAATGATACCGGGATACCCCCTCACAAGTATACACATGCCCTGGAGTAGTACTACTAGGGAAAGAACAACTCGCATGTATCAGGCAAGGGTTAGTTGACAGTTCAGATTGGTGGTTCAACATATTGTAAGCATACCCCTCAGTGACCCAGAATTTCAGGGGTTGTTGAAATAGCATCCAGAAATCTTAGCCACTAATTAACCAAAGGTTGATTAATATGTGTTGAATTTATGTCTAAAGATAAAATAAAGATATGTAATATGCAAATAAATAAAATTGAACATGTGATATGCATGTGTGTGTGTATTTAAAACATATCATATACATAGGTCATCCAGGGCGAGGGGTGATGCCTGGAAGAAACACATCATACCTGCTACATCGGGGATAACACCAGTACTTGAAAGAAGGCCCATGCTTCCTATATGGTTGATATTATCATTTTTCTATCCACCACCTGTTAACAATAGATGGCCCCTTGCCTGCCAATGTTAGCAAGGAAGGAACATCTTCCTTGGATTTACCGGGCACCAACCAAGAGTCACAACCAGGATGAAATTACATCTTCAGGTGACAAGCCCTATAACCAGCAGTACTAATACATTTTCAGTGGGGAATCCCCATACACCTTCATTTGCAAATTGCAACCAGGATGGGTAGATCCAACATATACCATACAATACCAAACCAACGCCAGGCTGCTCCAGGCCTCTTGCCGTGTCCGCCACCATTCAGTTGATGCTGGCATTGAGGAATGTTCCGGGTTGGACACCTTGGCCTCTCGACCAGTCCCAACTACCACACTCTCCCAACAAATAAGATGCACCTTTACCGCAAAAAAACAACGTTCTCTAATGACTATACACAACTATCCCGAAATGATCGCCAGAACCATGGATCTGACAAGGTGCTAAAAAGATTTTGCCAACCAATTTCTGAAGGAGCAACCACTTTGTTTTTTTTTTGGGGGGGGGAGGTCCTGCCAAATGGCGTGGAGGTGGAGGTGGAGGCTTATATTTTGGGTACAAACTTGGGCATAAATTTGGAAGCAACACATAATTTTGTGAATTTGGAAATTCAAATGGGGAACTGCTCCAATCCAACCAATTTCAGCACACTTAGGTTCCCTGGAAGACAAAAGGACATGGAATGTCGAGGCAATGTCTTTGTTTGTTTCTATGTTGGTGTTGTTCTGGTTGTTGGCCGTCAGGGATATGTTGTCAATGTTGCAACTTATTATTGTTTGTGTATTCTTCTTCTTCATCTTCTTCTCCTTCTGCTTCCTTCTTGCTGATGCATGACTGGAAAGTAATAAGCAAATCTAGATTCCAAATGATTGCAGGTGGTCAGGTGGTAAGTCTGATAACACTGCTATTGGGTATACCACCTCCTCGCCCCCAAGAAAGATTTCAGGACCTGAAGTCGTCGCAGAGATTGCAAGACATCACAGGCCCTGGTCCTGCAGCCATGTAGCAGTGGTGGGAAGAAACTGTCAGTTCTCCAGCCTAGGGCTCCAAGGGTGTGTCTGCCTTAGAGGATTTCGATTTCTCTCAAAACTTCTCATGTTCAGGTGGTCTGATGCCCCAAATAGAAAATCAACACCTTCCAGTAAAATGAATACCCTCCTGGTAACTTACATGTATCCCCCCAAAAAACAGGATGATTGGGAACATGAATTTCATTGAATTTCCTTTTGGGTGCCCAGCCTATGTTGAGGGGAAACCCCGCCTTTGCTCCACGCTGGGGCATAAAAGCCCAGTAAGGGCCTGCCACCGGGAATGGGATGAGATGCTGCATAAGTTGGGCCTGCATCTTTACCTACTACCTCGTGGTGAAAAACCGCCACCCACCCATCTGAAACAAAAACATGCGCAAGTCAAAATTGGATCATTTCCCTCAGTACGGGGAAAATATAAGGAGTCTTACATTTTAACAGATGTTCGGGGCAAAAATATAAGAATTATTTGAAAAAATCACCACCTAGTTATCATCAAGAATGAATTTGATACCTAATGATGGCTTTTCTTGCATGGCATTTCATCAAGCACACCCGTCTAGCTGCATTCCTGCGAAAGGAACAGTTACCAGCACGTTTGGTAAATTGGTGCCCTCAAACGCAACCACTTACCCTCTGGTGAACTAACATAGTTGGCTGGAATAGCACCATTTCTCTAGGAAATACATCTTCAATCCGGGTCCACTTTCCAGCCCGCTATGTTAGAGTACCGGAGTGTACCACTGATTAATATCGAATTAGTAGCAGTGACAAGTCAGCGGTATTTTTTTCTCAAATTTCACCCTCTCACCAGCAAGTTGTCACTGCTTAATCCAAACTTAATGTAGCCGACCCACTAAGATGCACCTACGCGTACCATTTGGGGTGGCTCCAAATCATTTCCTATGAATGAAGGGAACTAAAAACATGATATCCTCAGCTTTGTGGGGACTTCCTTACAACTCCAGCCATGTTTGTTAACTGGAAACATGTAAGTCACCAAAAGACGTCAAAAAACTAGCTCCAGGTAAGAAGACCTTTTGCGTACAGATATGCCTTTTTGTTCAATATAGTCACATTAATAACCTGGAGAGTTACTTCCTACGGAAATGATTGATCCCATGATGATGTCTTTTTTAATTGCTTGCAGCTAAGGTGCTAAAATCAGCACGCCATTGTAGTGTTCAGCCTGCATTCTTCAGCGTCTTGGCGTCTTAAGCTATGCTCTACGGTGATGGATGACCTTTGATGGGGTCATTTGAGGAAGATTTCCTGACAAAACTATCCTTTGGGGTGAGGTTGAGCAATGTTGCTGTAATTCATCAAGTTGTCTCTGTACATTCAGTATATTTGCACGTATATAATCAGGCCTACTCGATAAATCAGCAGTAAGATACAAGACTTTGCAGCAAATAGGACATCAAATTACCGAGCACCGTTTCAGTAGGTGCACCTGGGTAATGCAAATCAATCTAAGTCAGTAATGTGAACACACATGTCATGTTGGGAAGAATCGTCCCTTCCAAAACCGTTACAATGTAAAAAAACTACCAAGCGTCCAGGGTATATCAAAATGTTCGCCTTACAGTAGGATATATAGACCTATTTTACCGCGTTGGACTGTAGATCCTATTTTGCCATCCCTACTGCGTTGGACTGTACATTGAGGTCATAGCGTAGCTACAAGCTGCAAACATAAGCGTAAGCCTAAATAAGCCTATACTACCATTTTTTTCAAGAATGAAACTGCACTGGAAGGTTCCTCCAAACACAAACCATTGAGCACCTGAAAAGTAAATTAACGGAAGTCTGACATAAACCATTGCAGCAAATTGCAGCTACTGCGCAATTTTTGCATCACTTAGCACCGTGCGGGCCATCTACTCTGAGCATAGTGTACTTTCACCCGCTTTTGTGAGGTCCAAAATGCATCATTGATTCAATTGATCAAATAACAAACCGATGGGAACAGCAAAACTCCGCTACTATATGGTACTAATACTCTACCTATTATGTCGTAGATATGATGAAATATATATATATGTATATTTAATATATAAATAATATATATATAATATAAATATAAATATAATATATATAGATATAAAGATATATAGATATATAGATATATAGATATATAGATATAGATATATAGATTTATAGATATATTATATAGATATATAGATATATAGATATATAGATATATAGATAAATAGATTTATGAATGATGAGTCAATGAATCAACAAAAAAAACACTACCCTAAGAATCTTAAGAACAAAACTGGCATCATTTTGATGACCCAAAAGCACCCCTGCGTCATACAGGTGAAAAAACCCTTCGATTGGAGGATCCAATGATCCTTATATAACTAGTAGACTATAGTATTTACTCTTTCTTCCACAATCGTGGAAGTGGAAAATCACCCTGAGTAAAAGGCAACTACTACTGGAGGGACCCCTTGTTCACTTGCATGATTCTGGGAGGCTCACTTCTTCAGCAGTAGTATTTTTCCCTCTTCCCAAGCCAAACAAGGCACTACATCGAGGAAATCCCTCAAAACTACCATGCGTTTTGCATGGCTTGATTCCCCTGAAATGGGTAATTAAATGTGATCCCTGGTATATCAGGGTTGTAGATTTCCCCAAAATAGGTAACTATATAAATGTAGTCTAGTTGGTGGTTTCAACCAATTTGAAAAATATGCTCGTCAAATTGGATCATTTCCCTCAGGGTTCGGGGTAAAAATAACAATTGTTGGAAACCACCACCCAGTATACCACCTGGAAAGTAGATGGCTAGCCACTCCCATTAGTCTTGGTTTATCATAGCCCCTTACTAATCCACCTTTTGGGGGCTAAGCCGCCTGCTTTTCTAAGGCTTCGCGATCCAACTTGCCCTCAGAGATGCGCACGGCTAAGACGGCCAGGTTGCCTTCAGCCTAGAAGAAGACGAAAAAATATGGCGAGAGGTGACATATCATTCCATTTGGCCAGAATACATGTATAAGGGGGTAATAGCAGGTAAGCTGCTAGAAGTTGCAACCCAACAACTATGTTCAAATTGACCCGCCCAGGTTGATCAACTACTTTGTTGCACCACTTTGAGCTCATATACATTCTGTTTCCTCAGAAAAAATGGATAAAAAACGGTGAATTCTAGCTTGAATATTTGGATTGTATTAACAAGATAAATGTGGAATGACAGTTTTGGTCAGAGTGCAGGGCCTATGCAACTTATGATGTTTTTTTTAGGTAATGTATTATTGTAGATGTTTCACGATTTCAAAAAATAAGAGTGTTATGAGTTTTGAGTGAATGGTCTTGGGGAGGGAGGAATTACAATCATAACAACCTTGTTTTGGGGCTACCACTTGTTTAGCCGCTTTTCTCATACATTTGGTGAACATTATAGCGACCTCACGACCGATTTCCCTCAAAAGGTAGCTGAGGTTTCGGGAAATCCCATTATTTCAGTGAAATCTAGGTCCTAGGTTGGTGCACTAAAAGTAGATGATTTGGGAGTGCCATCAAGCACTCAAATGTAATGAGTTTCTCCCACATTTCACACAATTTTCATACCATCTCTTAGGGAAGTCATCTGCAGGAAGTCAATGGAAGATAGTAAATGGTTAGGAAATGGGTTATAACCCTAAGATATGCAATTTATAAGTAGGTTATTACCCATATACTTACCATTTACTAATTTCCTGGGACATCCAAGTAGGAAAGTCAAGCTATCAAGGTTCCGAGGGCCTGATGAAAAGGTCGATGGAGGCAAAGCATCTCATAGAGGATACAACCTCGGTGTTTCTTCGTGGCCACAAACCCCAAGTGGGACGTTTTCCATTGGGGGTGATGTTTTTTCTGATTCGCTCATGCCCCATGGGACTGGAATATTGACATACATTTACCATAAATATAAGCCAAATGTAGGTAAATATGCCCTACATGGAGTATCTGGGATTGTTCTGTGTTGTTGTTGTTTCTTTTGTGGTGGTTGGAATTGTTGTACGGAACAATGTTGGGATTTTTCTCACCCATGGTGAAGGGATACATGTCAAATATTCAAACACATCAGGACTTGATGATGATTTTATTGAGAAAAGAAGGGACGAAACTCCCGATATGGAACCTTGAAAATACATGAAAATACCATTAAATATGTATATATATTTATAACATATATATATATATAACAGTATCCATTCAACAACCTGGATGAACTTAAGTCGTGAAATATGAGCAATCCCGGAATCCCCTTCAAACCAACACTTGGACAGCGGTATTTCTAGATATGACCTCACCTCATAGTTTTTGTTGACCTCATGAGTTCTTGTTGTTTACGGACGTTCCTCAGACGTTCGGAAGCGCAACATGGAAAAAACAATTACACTATTTCGACTCTGACTGTTTGGAGAAATTTAGGCGATTGCTGTAAGATATGCCAATCTGTTTACGGCATTCTTCGAACATTGCAAATGGATTTGGTAAAGGTCCGTGGACCTTGAGCAATGACAACACATGGTACAAACTAACCCGTCTATTTTTAGAAATACACTAGACAATGAATGTATGCACTGAATATGTAATATTAAGTATGGAATGTGAAAATCAATACACATATATATTCATATTGATAATAAAAAATGAATGTCTATAAATACACAATAAATACATAAACAAAATATGAATAGCAGATTCAACCATCTTTGCGAGACAGAAAAATGTACCTCCTCGCGTTTCGTTTCTGGATATCCCTTGGGTTGTCCCTTCCCCCTGGGTGCTCCCTCACCCAAGGCCCATGCATCAGCTCCTCGGGAAACAACAAGGTACCAACAAAAATGGCAGGGATGATAGAAAGTTCACCAGGTTGAGGATGATACTGTTGATGGTTCCAGAAATCCCAAAACCAACCACCCGGGATGGTGCTAAAATCCTTGCAAATCATGGGATAAACTACCAACCTCAACTGGTGATCGCCGGATTTCTGAACCATCAATCGTATGAATTTGTAGATTCCTATCAACTCTACTTATCCAAGACCTGGACAACTGGGTGTTTCATGGTTCCACCTCCAGAAGCATTTGGTGGCAATGTTCACAAGGAGAACCGCAAACATGTGTAATTAAGCTTCTCGTCTCCTTGATATTGTTCAAACCAACACATTTTAGGTCTATATATATATATATATATTTATGTTTAACATCTTTTTACTGCATGCTACATTTGATAAACAAAATCATCCTGCATTCAGTTGAGAGGGTTAAACGACAATTTACACACGCACACACACACCGGATTTCATATTGATGGAATTGTCCAGCACAATTCGAATATCACATGCAGCCCAAGGATCGCTCATCATATTGCTCACCTCTGCATAACCTCAGGTTCATGGAGGTCGAATTTTATGTAGCTCCTAAATCTGCATCGTCTTTTTAGCATTTGAAGAAGAATGATTCCAATGAACCAACCCATTTACATTGGGGTCAGCTGAAGTTGTTATGGTTTCCCTAAACAAATCACCATGGGCGTTGAACAAGTTATATATTCCTGTTGACAAGGAATCGATTTCAAAAAGGAGGCCATCTTTTTGCTGAAGAACGCGCACTCGGCTAGAAATCTCCTTGAACTAAAGGGCCCATTGCCGCAAAAGACGTGGTTTCATGTGTTGGGGGTCCATATAATTTCCACCTGGAAGCGATGCAGCTGCCTACAAAAGATTCTATTCAAGAACAGAGAGAACCAGCCTTGTAGCTGTTCATATTTGGCAAGAAAAAGAACAAACATACCATATCATAAAATCATGTTGCAATAGTGCCATGACATAGCTTCTCTGGATAAACATGCCCCAAGTTTTCGAATTCTTGAAGTATGAACACCACATCTGTACTGGACCAAATGCCATGAATGAGGACTGTCATTGCTCCACGGTCAAACTCTTGCAAGGGCAAAACAACACAAGAGCGTTTACCACTTCTTTTGGCTGTCAGACACAATCTGATCGGGAAAAAAACATAACCAACCATGAATCAACCAAGCATCTACACAGAAACATCTGGATCTACACGTTTGATAAATTTGTTTCATGGGTTTGCTTCAAATCCATTCTTGTTGGTGTACACTAAAAAAGTATTTATTGTGCATGTCTGTTTGACCTGAGGGTCAAACTCGGGAGCAAAATAATGCGGAGTTCCGATGACCTCAAAACATGGAAAACAATGCTGGAGGTGGGCCTATTGGTCTTCATGTGTGGCAAAATCCAAATCAATCAATCGCTAGTCATACCTATTGAAAAAAACTGCATATATGTTGTGGGAGAAATGCGATATATATATATATATACACTATGTACACTAGAAAAAAGAAACATATGATAATAGATATTTGAGGTAGCATACAAAACATATAATATACATATGTGTATATATATATATATATACGTAAGTGTAGTATGAAAACTCAAATTGCAAAACATGCATGTGTAAATATATGTTTGTTACACATGTAGACATAATGTGGCTGGTGGATATTGGAACACTATGATAATGGGTTTGGCTGTGGTTTTACGCTCCAGTATATAATCAACTTCGATGGAGAAACAAATTCAACAGTGACATAATATAGACGTCTGTTTCAGGATTAATGTGTGGCCAGCGATGTACCAAACCTCTCGAATCTGCATAGCTATCTGCTTTTGTCACTAGATGAGCTGCAACTACAGGACCCGAGTTTAGAGGATTCCAGATGTTGGGTGCCAAATGGAGCCCCAGAATTCTACTAAAGACATAAATATACCCACCTATTAACAGCTCCCCCTGAGAGGTTACTGGGTCCCAAAAGGAAAGGATCATCTTCCAACCATCATTTTTCATGGGCGAACTGTTAAACTTCAGGGCTACTTTGTCCACCATCCGACCCATTGAAAGGGACTCCTACCATCCCATCCCTCCCCTGGGTCCACGGAACGGTGGCAGCACCGGCCATGGAAGTCTCCAATTCCAGGATCTTGGCCTTGAAAAATCACCACAAAATGGCCATAATTTTGGGGAAAGAAAACACTTGCCATAATGTTTGTGGTGATAATGGCTGCAATTCAAACATCACTTGCCAATCACCACAAAGTGGCCATAACGTTGCTGTTTTTTTGTTTCAATCTTTAGTGCTTGGTAAACTGAGTCCATATACTCTTTTTTACACTTAGAAGAATGGGTCTGGTTCTCTTTGTTGCCGAAAAAACTGGGTGATTTTCAAAGTATGTTTGTGTCACTATTTTGGGGGGAAATGTTCACTTCATATATAACGCCCTTGGATCATTGAAGCAAATAAACCTTATCATGCCTTGTCCAGTCCAGCGAACAACTCGCCTAACAAATGGGTTGTCATCTGAGCAGATCTATGTCAATGTGCACGAATTAGGTCCAGAAGAAAATGACCTTGATAATGAATTACCGTGATCGACCGCCCTGAGAGTTTCCTGGGAGACACTGTGAAGGACGGATTTCTTCAGTGAAGAAATCCATCCTTCCCAGTGTCTCCCAGGAAACGAGACTGATGAAGATCGTTTAAAAAACTTACCACTCACCAGTGAGCATCTTCCAAGGCGGAACCAACGTCCCAATCAACCTTTCTCACATTGGTACCAGATGGTACCAGTAGGAATATCAGCCAACCAAAACATTCAGCAAAAAAACAAAATCTATGAGTTCCACAAGATCTGAGCAATACGAGGACAGCCATTCGACTGCAACTTCGCCTCAATTGTTTGCAATGCACAAAGCCAGTCCAAGGCACCAGTGCCGGAGCGCAGGCAGATCTGCTCCGAGGCCCCTGCCGAACTCAAAGCGTAGGAGCCGTTGTGCTTGAAAATGTCGAGCCCACGGGGGCTGTAGATCACCAGCAAAAGCTCGTCAAAGCAGGTGCGTTTCACTCCTCCAAATCTGCAACACCAAAAGTGGCTGCTCTCGGCAAATCGCAACTGCGAATGTTTCACTTCGATGCGCTTCCCATCCCTGATCCAATCGTACGAAGCTCTGTGCTTCCCACGTCTTTGACTATCAATTGTGTATTCGGGGCCTGGCTCCGCAAAAGTTGAATTGGCATGAACCAAGCGATCAAGTTCCATCACTATCCTTTCCACACAGAGCCCTCTTAGTTGTGGGCTCACAGACCCCATGGGAACTTCATCATAGAACCGATGAGTGCAGCCAGAGTGGCGTTCACAGAGTGTTCTGCATGTAGAATCATCAATGTTTCTTCTGACCAGGTGTAAACACTTGCCGACTTCGCACAATTTGTAGTGTATGGTTTTAATTGAATTCTGCCACTTAGCTTCACCACAGATAGTGACCTTGCTGCCTCTGCATTCTGTTGCCAAACCAGGCCTTGAAATCCCTGTCTTCAGATCATGTTTGATAAGGTCCACCCACTGTGGTCTGAATATAACCAAATACAAATCGTCAAACTCTCCAAACCTCAGACCTTGAAACGAAACGTTCCACGTCCTGTTTCCAGCGTCCCATTTGAGCTGCGAGCTCTTGATTTCAACACGCCGCCCATTTGAAAGAAAATCATATTCTGCTTGGTACACCCCCCTTTTGGTCCCATCAATGCGTTTGCCTGGAACCGGATCCCGAATCTCGCAGTTTGCCACTGTTTCCTCCAGCATCTTGCGTGCCCAGTCTTCCAGCACCATGCTTCGGCGCTGGGGATTCATGATTGCCAATGGATGGTTATCGTATATCTCTGCTGTTCTTCCCTGGTCAGCCCAAATGCCTTTGAACTGGGAGGCACCCAATGTCAGGAACTGTCTTTCCAGGTTGAATCTTTGACAGAAGGACTTCGTACTACGGCAACGCCAAGCATGATGTACTCTCAACAACTGCATCTCGTAATCACGAGCCTTGCATCATGGGAAACTCGGCTCCCTTCACTTGCAGCTGGACTTGAGCTTGGCACTTCAGAAAAGTGAAATATGCTGCCCAGTAAGACGGAAATCTCGAGTGTTGACCTAAACTCACCAAATCTCCTCAACACCACGAAAAATTTCCAAAGGTCCCAGAAAAAAAACGATGATCTCCCTATACCCACCAGCCACACATTTTCTTGAGAGATCTTCCAACCCCACCGTTCACTTGTGCCTGTCTCGTAGATTGAGATATTTAGGGATGTTTCGGGGGTCTAGTACTAATACAGTATAGACAGTATAGACCATCTTTGAAGCTTCAAAAGTTACATGCAAGAAAAAAAACATGGAAAGTGGGAAAATGCAGCATACATAGGTTTCTGCACATATAAAATGAAGTATATATATATATAGATAGATATAAATCATATCTACATAATCATACTTATATATATATAATATCTAGTATGGAGTAATCTTGAGCAACCTTACTAAAACATATCAGTTTTTGTTAGGATTTGTCGACAAACCACCTGTTTGGGGTTGAGAGATGTTTCAGGTCTGATCATGTATTCATCTTCGATGGCAAAAAGACAAAGTAGCAAAGGAGAAAAGGAAAATGCTAATCACCTTTTCGATACAAGAGACAAGTTCACTTGCTGATGATCCGAGATAAATTCACTTGTGAAACCTATACTTTATCCACATGATAATAGGGAGGAAGCATGTTCACTTATACAAACATGCAAGACTTGGAAACTACCAACACGTCCTTTGCGACCTCCGCATCCTACACGTATCTCCGGCAACATCTCCACATCCGAACGACTGGTTCGGGTCCCTAGCAATGCCGAAATCTGCTAGCTTGGCACGTGGTAGAACTTCCTATAGCGAAGGAGTCATATATGGGAAGATTTGTTGGGTTCTGGTGCCCATGATAATGCCATGGGAACCCACAACCTTCATTTTTAGGGGTTATAACCCATATATTGGGGGTTTACATACCTTCATTTTTCATGGTTTTGGGGTCCAAGGGTGGGTACTAATTGAAAGATATTGTACCCTAAGAATCACGGGTAAACCCTGCGATTTTGAGGGGTTTGAATGTGTTTTTAGCAGGGGTGAGAGGGATCTCCAGTCCCCACCAGTTTTGAGATCCCATGATTCTTAGGGTAAAAACTAATGTAAGCCCTCTACATCACAAATTGCACTACAAAAAGGTGCAGGACATCTTCCATCCACAGTACAAGTCACTATTCTCTCTCGTAGTGAGGCTTCCACAAATGGATGTTTGGAGGAATCATGGATGCTAGCGAGGTAATCAACTCCTGACAAATGGGCTTCAATACCAGCTCTGCTTCTAGATCTGGATGCATTGTTTCATTATGTATATAAACTAATGATTTCAAATAAGTATCACCATGATTTTCACTTCAAAGAACACTATCACTATCACTATCACATGCAAAAAGCAAAACAACTCCTAAATCTTCAAGCTCAGCAACCCCCCCAAAAACACGTGGGGGACCCCAATGGTCCAACCAAACGACACACCTGCTCGAAGAGCAAGATATTTGCAGGCTTGATGTCTCGATGTAGAATCTGCGAATGGATGTAGGTTGGAACACCGAAACGAACGGTGAAATGTAGAGTTATGATGCAGAAAGCTCAGCAAATATTGAAAGATGGAGAAAAGATCAGTTTACAAAACAAAACAACACCTTAGAAAAACAAACACCAATAAAAACACTCTCCTCTCTTGGCCAAGTGGAATTGAATTGGATGATATTGAATGCTTAAAGGCAAATGTTTTTTTAACCAGCATTTCGTACCAGAATGTTTGTTTTAGCAGAATGTTTGTTTTGCCCCCGGTTCACAAATACCATCCCACAGCAACAAATGCAAAACAATATAAACACGTTCGGGCAAATACATCAGGGTGAAGCATGTGAAAACATCTAAATTTCTCAACAACCCTGCCGTTTTCCGCAATTTTGATCTTCTCACACCTCCATCTTGTGAAACGGAATATGTCATTTTGAAAGCACCGAAACAATTTCTCTTTTGGGGGCACTTACCCAACAAACCATCTAAGATCATCCAACCATCAATTGCTCCACAACAAAGACAAAAAAAACACCACCGTTCATACCTTTCCATGGTATGAAAACCAACAAAAAAACACATACACCTCCCAAACTCCCCAGAAAACCCGAAACAGAAAAAAAAAAAAGGCTGCCAGGAAGTCGAAGGTGTTTCAGAAGGTTTCATCTTTCATCCCTCCCCAACCTTGGGACGTAAATGATGTAAATATGATAAACCAGCAGCGATGTCAGAACCTTGATGAGCTGAAGACAAGTAAATGCAAGGTGGGTTCAAGAGTGTGTGTATATATTTAGTTTGGGTTGCCCGGTTTCCTGGAATGACAAGATGCATATATATATATATATAAAAATATACATATAATCGTTTTAGATACTTAAATCTAAACATATATGATATGTAAATTTATGTTTTCATAATACGATTTATAATAGGTTGTCTACTGATATGTACTGTAAGTTATACTAACTCGAAGCTGAAGTTCGCTGGTACCAACCTTGAACACGGTTGTTTTGAGAGAATTCCAGTTGCGTTGGATCGATGAATCATCATGGTTTCGCCAACCATGTATTAAGGATCATTGCGGTTACCAGGGAAACAAAAAGATCCGAATCTGACCATTTTGCAGGAAATCCCAAAGACCAAATTTTGCACCTTTGGTAGTAGGGAATTCTTTAACATGGATTTATCCTAAAGACCCATCTTTGTTTGGTCTTGGGCTTGCAGGGCTTTCTTCCGTTAGCGAAAAAAGAAGAAAAATGTCACCATGACATCATGTCATCATTTGACTTAGACTTAGAATCAATCCACCAAAAAATACCGTTCCTTTAAGGTCGAAAATATTCATGTTTTCTGAGCTGCGAACCATAGGAAACCACTTCAGGTTCTGGCATGCCAGCGACCTGGTTACCACAACAGCGGCCAAAGATAACTGACATACTGATGGAAGAAATCCGGCTAACCACCTGGGATGTCTAAAACCCTGTAAAAAATGGGAAAAACTATGAACCTACAACTGGTTAGCCGGATTTCTTCCATCAACCGTAGGTCACCTAACATAATACCATCACAGCTTCAATAAAATCTCACATTTCTACAGAATTTCAGGTCCGCCTCGGTGGTTTCCGCGCACCACTCCTGAGTGGTTTCAGCAACGGGGGAACATGACTACCTTGTAACGTTCAATTGGTTGTGATGGAGGGGTTTACTCATGAAGAGTTTCTGTAAACTCAATACATGACCATTTTTCCAACTAAGAGACCCCAAAACTTCCAAGAAATTTGTTGATTTATAACGTCATTTCTGATGACTTATATACATAATTTCTGCGTGATTTACATTCTTCCATCATTTCCAGTCCTACATGTGTTTTTTAGTGGTCCCTTGATGTTGATCCATTTTGGAGGGATGCCTTCAACCTTGATGCTTCTTGGGAGATGATCTAACCTGAGAAGTGTATAAGTTACCAACAAAGAAACCTGATGGTCAGTGACCTACATTGCCGGGAACTACGGTCGATGGAAGAAATCCCAAACAACCACCTGGGATGTATAAAACCTTGTAAATAATGGGATAAACTACCGAACAACTGATGCAGGATTTCAGCCATCAACAGTAACATATCCCATTGTAAAGACACTTTTGAAGATGATTATCCTTTTCCCCTGGAAAAGATATGTTAGTTCTCTGGAGGGTATACACTATCAAATCATGACGATACACCCTCAAATGGATGACAAAAAGTTGTTCCAACATATCCAAAAAACCGGAAACACTGCCACAGAATCTGGCCGATGAACTTGAATCAAGCCAGCTTTGGGTTAATTTGACCAAGTCCAAACGGCCTAAGAGGAACAACAAAACGTTGTGATTTTCCATCTCAAAGACCTGCTCCAATAAGCCCAGATTCTTTATGTTGGCGAATCCTGCGGGACATGAATGAATGCAACTGAGATCAGATGACTTCAAAACTGACGAATCATCAGGTTTTACAATTCAATGGGCACTTACCCATGCTATTTGGCTGATTGGCATGTGGAAGTACATTTAACAACTTCATCGCATGTAGGCATCGCATGGCATCCTCCATGTATATTGTTTCGGATGGGGATGAAATAGTTACCCCGTTTGGGGGTAACTACATTAACTACTATTGCCATTAGGAACTACTATTGCCATTAGTCATTGTTCTCCTCCGACTCAAATCGCCCAGTGGAGCAAATTCCAACATCAATTCCAACCTCGGGATTTCAGCTGTACGTGGGAGCCGTTAAAGGGATCCGATGTTGAAAAAGGGTGAACTGGAAAATGGGTGAAATCCCACCCCTTGTCACAATATGAACATGCATGTACCCTCTGGTAAACTAACATAGCTGGCTGGAAAACCCACCATTTTTAATAGGAGATACATCTTCAATCCGGGTCCATTTTCCATTGCCATGTTAGATTACCGGAGTGTATCTGTTGTCATGGCGTTTTTGCAAATCGGTAACAGTGGCGGCTCAGAAATCCACGGGGAATAGGGAAAGAATGTCGTATGAATGCTAACAAACACAGCACCATGAGGTCGCCTGTTGCTGCACAACTTGTGCATTTCTAGTAACAATTTGTTGACTCCTGGGTTTGATGGATTGTTTTGAAGGCGGTTGTTTTTTCACAAAAGTTTTGGCAGGATTGAATGGTGTGTTTTTTGTTGGCTATCAACTATACATTCAAATGCTGCATATATATATACATATATGTGAATAAATGGTTGTCCAAACAACTGTTTTTTACCCGTCCATACGGATCCATACGGTATATTTAGCACATATCAGTACCGCTCAACAATGCATCCCAACTCAAAAAGAAAAGGTGCTTTGCCTCAGGAGCGTTGGGAAACATTGTGAAGTTTGAAGTTGTTGTGCTGAAACACCCTTTGAGTGCAACAGCTGCAACACAAAAGCAAACCATCTGGGACCATGGTACCCAAATGCAAGTTTAGCATTGAAGTAAAACGCATATTTGAGAAACACAATGATTACTGATTATATTTTATATATTGTATGTAGAATAGAAACCAATATAATAATATAGTTTACAGTATGCTATCTCCACCCAACAGCTAACTCGTGTTCTCAACTCAAGAAAGGAAAACAAACAAAATGTTCTTAATCTGCTTAGTTGATGGTTTTGTCGAATCAACCTATTGGACAACTAGTCAAAATGGGAATCTTCCCCACCAAGGGGTGAAAATAACCACCACCTATATAGTTACAAGTACCCCAGTACCCCAGTGCCCATCTTTTCTGAAGTAAGAAAGAAGACACTTAGCACCATTACCATCATGATTAGGGGGATGGGATGGCGCATTTCCTGTGACTGAAACATGGTAGTTAAACCTCAACAATGCCTACTGAAATTGCTTGGTAGAGTCGTATAGGTCTATGTCGCCTTATCTCAAAATAGAACGCTCCACAGAATCGGGACATTTTCATACACTCTCTGAGCAAATGTATTGTGCAAACTACCTAAGCATAGGTAACCAACACATGATACATGATAAATCCGTTTCACCAAGCTCATATTTGCATTTTTTGTTGATCCCAAAGTCCCATTCTTAAAAACAACATCTCTATAGGATGGCCGTGCGTTCCGAAATCCCTTGGGTCAATCATCTCTTGGACTCAACTCATCCTGGGCAGCAAGGCGGTCCTTAGTTGCCATCGGGCCATCAAATGGGAACCTCCAGGGGCACCACTCCCCCAATGCCACCACCACCACCACCAGGAAATAAGGTCTTATTCAGGGATTATTAACCCCGGGCCCTATACTCCCTTATAATGAGGCCTATTTCCTTGGGAATGGGGTGGCATTGGCACCATTGCCATAATCCCTTAATAAAGCCCTATTTCCCCAGGAGGGGGGTGGCATTTGGGGGGTTGCACCCCGCTTAGATTCCCGTGATGATACATCCACGAAGTCTTTGCAAAACTAAAAAGTACACTATATGTATATATATATATTGCGCATGTACTGCTGCAGAACTCATAAGACGATAGAAATTCACATCATCATCCAAATCTAAGCTGCAAAGTCGGAGAGGGAGAGGTCAAAACATGTTTATTCGTGTACTCAGCAACGAGATCTTACAAGTATTAGCCTCAAAATTCCACATGCCAAATAGCACCAAATAGCCCCAAAGCATCTTCACCACATGATATGACTGTTTAGACTATCCTCGGGTCAGGAATCGAGACAAGACTGTTTAGACTATCCTCCAGTCAGGAATCGAGACAAGTCCAACATACATTTAACGTGCAAGTCTCCAGCGGCTGTTCAATAGTCTCACTGCAGAGTTTGACTGCGACGGATTCTACAGTTTTTCAACTAAGAATCCAGTAGAACAGCGCCGTCGGCGCCCAATGCTTCAAGTTTTTGACGTAAGTCCTGAGCACATATCAAGCCCATCAGTTTATTCTGTCCCTGATCGATGAAATCCTGGAGAAGCTGATATTTGGAGAATATCGGCTAGTGCAAGATTACATTCATCCGTATCGTTGAAAATTTGATTCACAATGTCCTTTGCAACTTCCAAATGAATTACACTCCTAGAATGGTTAAGAGTCGAGACTTGTTGTGGCCAATTGCTATGCTGTATAAAAAGAAAGCGCGTGATTTGTAGCAATGAAACCAAACCATCAAAAAAGGCTCTCTCACTTGACTTTAGGTTTAAATTTCCTGAAAACACCCGCATTTGAGTACAATATTTACACACCAACCATCATTTCGCGAATGCTCATGTGACGTCACCTCGTGACCAACTCAGGTGCGAGCAAGTGATAAACTGCTTTTAAAAGGGTGAATGTATGACCGAATTCATCCAGCATATTCCGACCATTGGCGAAGTGGCGAAGATGGCAAAGGGAAAATCCAATCTTATCTTGGTGGTGGTTTCAACCCATTTGAAAGATATTAGTCAAAATAAATGGAGATCTTCCCCAATTTTCGGGGTGAAAATAAAAAATCTTTGAAACCACCACCTATAAATGTGGATGGTGAAGAGAATCGGAACCATCCAACTACCAAGGTGAACCATGAATCATTGAAGTTCCTCCCAAATCAAACTGCAAATGAATAAATGATGCGTTTTAACACAAACAATAAAGCAACATAACCACCTGACATGCATGGAATAAGATACGACTTACCCAGAAGGATGGATGGATTAAAATGATTAAATGATGAAAAGATGGACACATGGAAAGAAGGAACCCTTTTGTGGCCCATGTCTTGGGAATGAATGAACCATTTCCTATTACCAACTTGGCCCATTTCTGCTTGCAGCTGGTCTCTGCCAAAACATTGGAATCCATGCAACCTTGGTCGTCAGACAGGTCCACAAAAATCTCCATCATAAATGAAATCATCATGCTCTACACAAAGGTCGCAAATGTGCATTGCTGATTGTTAAATAAGGTATATGTATAAAATTACAGTATATATATGTACAAATTACATGAAGGATCATCAGGCGCGATGCGGTGATGAAAATGTCAAAGATAAAGAATTGAAAAACCACCTCCAAACATCGCACAGTGTTTCAAACTTCAATGTTTTACTCTCAGACATGAGTTTAACTGCGGCCAAAATAATAAATCAAATGATAGAAAAAAAACACGTTCCATGAGAACCCGATACGCAAGATGTATTACATGCTATCGACTGCAAATTGAGCTACAGTAAGTGTCGTCACTGAGTTTTTTTTTTTGGCGGGCTTTAGTTTCCAAACACTTCGGGCCCCAATTCCCACCAATTTTAGAATGACAAAAATAGGCAGAAACTAAGCTGTGTATACCCTCCCTTAAATTAACAGCACAAGCCCCTCAAAATGGTGGGCTTTCCAAGTTCGGTGCATCTCCCATCCAAGGGGCCCATTACTGCATCCAACATCGCAGCTCGGTCTTCCGCTCGATCACTTTCCTGGGAGGAGTAACGAGTGCACGGCTTTGCCAATTGTGTTATGAGTTGTGGGTGTCAAAATATAACTCACGGGAATTTACAGCCAAACTCCCGGTTTAAAGCCATTCTTTTTCTAGTTGGGCTCTGCCAAAATCCTTTGACCACACATGACATGTTAATCTTGGATTGCTGTGATTAGATACTCATCCTTTCACACTGGGCCAGCCGGATCATAGACCCCACAGATTCGCCACAAGGCCAAGCATCGCGATCGTAGCCGCGCATGGCACGTCTGAAGGCTGCAAGGACCACGTTGGCGTCGTTGCGCAGCTTGGAAGATGCGAAACCTTTTAGGGAGTCAATTTTCTTCCATCACTCTGAGTGTTGAAAACATATGAGTCACATCCCTAGACATACTGTTGATGGAAGATATCCTGCACCAGTTAGGATGTGGGTCACCCATTGTTTACAGGGTTTGTACATCCCAGGTGGGGCAGGATTTCTTCCATCATCAGTATAGTATAACTAATACATTCTGAGAAGGTGTCTTTTAGATATACTTTTTTTGAGTCTAAATGCCTCATCAAATGTTGGAAGTTTGGGATATAGGTCTGTACCAACAAATGTTTAGTAGAATGCAACTAAACAAAACTTCTACTTTCGGGAACTACGTTAGTTTTGCCCAAAACTGTTGGAGCTATGTTTGATTGCTGGAGAGTAGCGTCCATAATCCATAAGGACTACACAAGTAGGCGTAGGTATTGACATATAGTTATATAAACATAAATATAAAGACAATGCATGTTATTTAATGTTATCCAAGGGAACTTCAAAAACAAGCAAATGCACCCGTTCCGCAGGTTTCGTTTGCCTTTGCAGTTTCCCAGAACGGAAGAGCAACCCCTTAGAGCTCAAATAGTGGAAAACCAAATGTATACATGCTGAATGCATGTCTAAATGTTCAAATCTGAAACAAATTACAACCTTAGCATGCAACTTGGTGGCAAATACTAAACATATCAACAACACATTTATCAAACATATGTTTCAACTACACACTATGGCTTTGAATGAAGTTGCCCAAGTCTTTAAACCAACAAAAACGTAAGAATTTCCCACACTTTCCATTTTGAATCCACGGCAAACTTGTAATTTCATCCACCGAGCATCCTAAGGCACGTGGATCGCATTCAATAGCCATCAGTACCAAGTCTTCTCGATTCCGCCTTGGATTTATGGATTTGCATGATATCAAAGGAGATATGTTCTATCCGCAAAAAATGAGACCTTCATATCCCACATGCATGGCTACATTAGCAACTTCTTGAAGGGGTTCAAGTCCAGTTCTGAGACTCAATGAATGTCAAATGCCATCTATTGACGTAACCAGTGTTTTCCTTCCCAGGAGGGTAAACCAACAACGGTAATCAGCGTATGAAGGCTATACTTGATTCACAACGAGTCCTTTATAAACATGCCAATGTTTGGATCAAGAACGAGGTTAACAAACGGCTACCTGTTATAAACAAGAAACAAGCTGCAGAACAACAAAGGGTTTCAAAAAGGTTTAGGATAGACACACTCTACACAAACATGTCAATTATGAGTTGTGAAGTTTGCAACTAGATGGGCCCTGCTTGGGATCCACGGTGAGGTTCATTGCTCACTCAATCCTCTACTAATTGCTATATGAGTACAGTAGCGATCAAGTTGTGTTTCATCTTTTTCTAAAACCACATTACCAAAAAAAAGGTGCCATATCAGTTTTGAAGAATTTTTGGCATATGTTGCAAAAAATCATGGGAAACCTCATGCAAGATGCGCCTCTAGTAGTTATAAATGGAGTAATAGCTTCACTTATAAGGGTTATAGCCCCAGGGTACCCATTTATAAGGCCACTTATAGGGGCTATACGGTCATACAGTAACCCATTGATAACGCCCATCCCTGTGGACGAGGCACATGTTTTCATCAGCAAATTCCAAGGCCAATCCATCAGAGTTCAATGCACAACGAATCGTCTGGACAGGGATTTTGAGTGAGGACTGGACCACCACCATGGTGGATACATGGAACATTACCCTCCCTGAAACTAACATCGCCCCTGAAAATAGGCCATCCCAAAAGGAAACTAGTATTCCAACCATCCATTTTCAAGTGCTATGTTAGTTTCAAGGAGGGTAGCATGTTGAACCCAAACATGGAAACGGATGGAAGATGATTTTCCGGATTTCAATTGGGTGATTTTTAGGTTCCAGCCGTTAATTTTCAGGGGTGTACACTCCGGGGATCACTCCAGTAATCTAGCATATGGATGAACATGTCCATGTCCCCATTCATTTTTTCATAGGGAAAAATATGATGTTACAATGAGAACATTGAAACGCATGCATTGCAAAGCAAACATGTTCAACAAGTCAAATAAAAAACCTGAATTGACGGGAAACCAATAATATCAACACAACAGTTTTCCCAACAGAAACACCATACACCACCAACGCCGATCAATAAAAACCAATAAACCAACACCTAGGTTGCATGAAACCACCCACCCACCCACAAAAAAACATACTGTATAAACATCACCATCACCTCTCATGGTCTTACCCAAACAAAAAACACCACCAACCACATCACCCTTCACCACCCTCCGAAAAAAAACTCTCTCCTCCGGATCGGCGCGCAACTCGTCAGAAGCAAATTGTAAGGCACAACCATCTCCCCGCACCGCTTCCAACACCACACTCCGATTGGCCTTTGAACGATAATTTTCAGCGTGGAAATTTTCGGAACGAACGTGACTTTTTCTTGTGTTTGGGGTGGGGGGAGCAGGAAGTTGGACAAGTTCCACAAGAAAAAAATGGTAGGGTTTTCCAATGAAAGATATTATACATTTAGGAGGGAAAACAATGGGATTGCCAGGTTGGGATGTGTGAAAAACACCCTGCTTTTTTTCAATCATTGGGATGTGATATCAAGTTGCGAAGCTGCAGGTGTTTTTGTTCATCATCACTAAGTATGTTTTTTTGTTTTTTTAGCAGATTACTTGCGAAGAAAAAATGCACGTAAAGGCATTGTCAGCTCTAATAACCAAACTCATCTGGTGAATTTTCTATATACCACCTATTTGCAGTAGTGATGGAATAGTAAAGTCCTGTATGAAGCCATTCAGTTGGTAGTAGTACCATTCTTCCCATCATTTTCCCATGGGGAGAAATCATCAGCAATTAGCATTAAACCATGACAAAAGCATTTTTCAACAAAAGTCCCTCCTGAATTTTTACATCCCCGAAAACTAACATGACAATGGAAAATCCACCATTTGAAGATGTATTTCCTATTGAAAATGGGGATTTTCCAATGTCATGTTAGTTTTCAGGGGGGTAATAGATTGAATTTCCCACCTGCAACTCTGGACTGGCATATTCCAATGCCATGCCCTCTTGCTGAACTGCAGCCAAGACCAAGTCCATATCACCTTGTATGTGAAAGGGTTGACTGGGGGTGGGGGGTTGGGGTTCCGGAAATATGTAAAAAACAAATCATATCAAAAAAAAGTTCACCATAAACCCCGCAAAAAAAAAAAACACACCCCGAAATTCGACTCACCAATAGTTTATGGAGGAATTCTCTTCATTTGGGAGTTTGGGTGGTGCTTCAGGTATGTTCCAGTGGTATGTTGTAGCTTTCCTGTTTCCGGAGGTACCTTGCAATGAGCTGCTGGCATAGGACAGGCAAGTGCCATCTTTTTGAACTGCACCTGGGTTGCACAGGAATGAGTGGTATGGGCGGCCGGCTTTCATGGCATCACCGAACATAGGTGATACTTTTCAACATGACCCCCTTCACCATCCAACTGACATAGGGACTCCGGGTGGGCTAAATCTCCAACAAAGATCAACAACGCGTGAAACAAAACAACAAAGATCAATGGGAGGCTGATTTCATCTGGGGTAATCCATAAATAATCATCATTCGTGAAGCGAATCTAAGGTGAGGTTAGGTCCTTGGGTTGTTTTCGACAGTTTTTATAAGGTGAAACACCTTGACCTGACGACCCTGATCTTCACTCAGCTTGTCACAGTGCAGCACTTCTCGATCTTCACGAAAACATTTGGGAAGGAAATCCTTCAGCCAGGCAGTCATGGAAGAAGAAAATGATCCGACTGCAACAGGAAATGTTTTTGCTGGGAAGGACACATTTTCAACTGTTGTGAGGGCAGATAAAGCATGTGGCCAAGTGAAAATTCTGGAAATCACCATGCTCAACACGACAAGAACATAGTACGCAACGGACGTATTCATCTATTCCATTTGCATGCCTATACAATGATTTACAAGTACACTCATGATGCAACAGCCTTGAGTTTGTGCCAAAGTGTTGTTGTCAAAGACTTGGACTTTATGGGGGGCCCACATCAACCCGTATCCGAGTAGGAACTTTGAAACTTTGATGCCTAGCTGGGGCCTAGCTCTTTTTGAAATGGGAATCTTCTGTGGGGAAATTGTGTGGACCGATAATGGCAAACGATAAAATAACGATAAAGAATACATCCTTCAGTGCAGGACCTGCTCTCTTTTCAGTACACCACGGCGCGATTCCAGCTTCATGAAACTTGGCAGTGGCGGGCCGATATCCTTGCCAGTTCTCCAGCGGAGCTCCGCGTTTCCCATGGAAACCTTCAGGACTTGCTAAAAGCGCAGCTGCCTCTTCCGACCATGGGCTGCATGTCAGCCAAATCTCCAGGAATTCGCAAACGCGTGCCAGTATTCACAACAACAACAACAACAACAACAACAACAACAACAACAACAACGACAACGACAACGACAACGACAACGATTACCATTGATGCACGGCAACAACACACTACAACGCAACAAAAACAGGTGCGATCCACTCCGCCTGGGCTCCAAAAATCAAAGCTATCAATCCCGCTGGAAACGTTGCGCACTTCCCGGCGGCAGCTCCATAGTCCGCATCATTTCTCGCACTTGCAGAAAACAACATGCAACGTACCAGCCAGCCAGCTCTTGTTCTGCAAAGCCGCATGCAATGCTGAGAGGTTTTCCCAAACAACCACCAAGACCAAAGACTACCAACTATATAAGCCAGCTATGAAAGGTTGATCACCATGCTATGTGCTGGCTGGGCCAACAGGCGTACATACAGTTTGTGCATGCTGTAGTTATAAATGACAACTATGAGTCCCACAAGATCTGGGCAAGGTGCAGGCAACCATTGGACACCAGTTTTGCTTGAATCATTTTCAAGGCGCTGAGCGGGTTCTTGTCATCAGCATACACTTCTACCGCAATTCGTCGCCCCAGCGTTTCTGTCCTAACTCCTGTGTCCCTCAAGCCATAAGAGCCATCGTGTTTGAATATATCAAGCCCACTTGGGCTGTAAATCGCAAGCAAAAGCTCGTCAAAGCAGGCATGTTTCACTCCCAGGAAACCACAATACCACAAACGTCTCGCCCTGTAAAAACTCAACTGCGAATGTTTCACTTCGATGCGCTTTCCATCCCTGAGCCAGTCATACGAAGCATTGTTCTTCCCACGTCTTTGACCACCAATTGTGTATTCGGGACCTGGCTCAGCAAAAGTTGAATTTGCATGAATCAAATTGTCAACTTCCATCACGATCTTCTCCACACGGAGCCCTCTCAGTTGTGGGCTCATTGATGCGAGGGGTACTTCGCAATAGAGTTGGCTAGCGTAGCTACCGTGACGGTCACAGAGTGTTTTGCATGCAGATTCGTCTATGCTTGTTCTGCCCAAGTGAACAGAGTTGCCGCCTTCGCACAGCTTGGCTAGTATGGTGTCCATAGAATTCTGCCACTCAGGTTCACCATAGATAGCAACTGTGCTGACTGTGCTGCCTCTGCATTCTGTTGCCAAAGCAGGCCTTGAAACCCCTGTCTTCTGGTCGTGCTTAATGAGGTCCAACCCAAATGGGCTAAATATAACCAAATACAAATCGTCAAACGCTTCAAACCTCAAACCTGCAAACCTAACATTCCAAGTCCCATGTGCCTGGTTCCAATGGAGCTGCGAACTCTTGACTTCAACACGCCGCCCGTTGAGAAGAAAATCATACTCTGAGTTGTGAACACCTCTTTTCCTTCCGTCAACACATTTACCTGGAACTGGATCTTGAACCGAGCAATTTGTCATCGTTTCCTCCAGCATCTTCCGTGCCCAGTCTTCCAGCGCCATGCTCCGGCGCTTGGGATTCATGATTGCCAGTGGATGGTTGTTGTATATCTCTGCTGCCCTGCCAGCATCAGCCCAAATGTGCTTAAATTGGGAAGCACCCAAGGTCAGGAAGTGCCTTGGCCTGATAAAATTCTGGCTTAAGCACTTCGTAGATGGCCGAGCATGGAGAAATTTCAACAGCCACATTTCGGGATCACCAGCCTCATCACACCACTACTACTGCAGTGTCCCTTCGCTTGCTTCCAAACTTGAGCTGAACGCTGTAACCCTTCAAAGTGGAAACACTGCCGTCAGCCAAACCCATTATGTTTGATTCCCCGAAATTGCAGCAAGTTGACAACCCCCGTGCTGCTAAACTAAGGGGTTCCTATCCTACTATTGGGACTAACGTCAATGTTGGTGCAATAAGTGCCTACCGTGCTTCTTTCTCAAACTACTCTTACTATACATCTGACAGAAGCGCATCACAACAAACGACTAAAATAGGAGTTGATGGTTTGAATGCCTGAGACAAGAAAGTGTTGGAGAGTGGATGCTCTCCCATAGTAGATTACAATCGCTCAGAACCAACAGTGCGATACGGTACCTCTAAAGATATTCAATACTTCCAAAACATGCTCTCAGGGTCCATAAATTGTTCCAACTACGGCATGAATCTTTGCCATCTGGATGATCAGCTGGAATCAGAATTGGTGAATGCTACCAATCTGAAGAAATCGTGAGATGAACCATGCACATGCACATAAGACTCCCCCTACCTCTCGCCAATCTTTCTCCCCCTGCCCAAAACACATCAGCAAGACCTATGTAAGTTTTCTACCGTTGTCGTCACATGGGTTCTTGCGTCAAGTGGCGAAGGCTGAAGGGTATTGCTTCACTGCAACCATCACAATATCCTGCTGCATGCCAACAGGTGGACGAAATAAGCTGGGTGAACTAATATAATATATTCAGACATAATGTGATTTTGAAGTTTCAAAGCTCAAAACCCACAAAAAGATATATGACTATATCCTATGCAAATACATGCATCTACATGACATATGCAAATACCTGCATGCAAATATAATGTATATCTATTATATGTATCAGTGTGTGCGTGTGTGTAAATATGTACAATCATGTATACACGTTTCATTGAATTTTCATTAAGTGTGTCCCAGAAAAAAAAACATCTCTTCTGCTCAAGAGGTCCACTTAGAGCATGCAACCCAGAAAGCTCTCATAATCATTGCATGGCAGCTTCGAATCAAATCGTATTTTGCATTAGGAATCCGTCCTTGACACAGCTATGTATACCGACAATTCTGCAAAAAAATAGATCCACTTCAAGCATCAACCAAGTGAATTCAACATACAAATACAAACGCATCACGCAATGTCTGGTCACTCAACACAACAAAAAGCTACATCCTTCTCCATAACTTCAGGCGAAAAGTGTTGCAGCGCACTGCCATCAAATTTCACCTGCTACAGGATGCTTTGGACTGTTCCAAAAAGTGGCCACCTCTTGCCGAATATATCAAAAATAAAGATACCATCATCGATGTGTGTTGGCTAGTTACCAAACAGTCAACTATGTACTTGAACCAAGTCGATGTTTAGAAGATCCCGTGACCGTGACCCAAAGATTTTTGGTATCCTTGAGAAGATATCTAAGATATCCCTCTTTGCATCTGTAAGTTTTAAGGTTGACAACACCTTCCGGAGATTGAACTTGGAACCTGACAATGATTTTTCACGGGATTCTCCTCTCCGCAGGGGACCTAATTCCTATAGTTCATACGGTTGATGGTCAACATCGTGCACGAGGTGATATAGGACCTATAGATTCTCCATGAAATGACTTGGTTTTCACCGCTTGAATTCGTTAAGTGGATTAGTGTAATTGCCCATGATTAGGCATCGGGGGAAGCGGGGCTCAGGGAAGGTTCCTTAAAACATAAAGGCATATAGATAAATATATACATACCACACATATGTAAAAACGGTATGCATCTACTATATATACAAGCATTTGTGTAAAGATCCAATACAAATCACTAATCCAATATATACATTTATATATATATACATATTCAAAGCTATATATGTAATCATATATATTCGAAATAAATAAATACATACATACACAACACAATCCTCTTCTTCCTATATGTTTTTGTTGCCCCATTGCAATCCCCATAGTTTCCCAACTCATGGGGTCGTCTCGTGTAACTCAAGGCACCGCAGCTTTCGCCAAGCGCTTGGAAGATCGGGCGCTACCAGTCTTCGGCAGCACCCGGGCGGCAGAGGCACCATTTTCTAAGGCGACCTGGAGAAAATCTAACGATTTAATCCATCCAGGAAGAACATGACGATGGTTGGTTGGGTATCTGTAATGGAAATGGATTATGGTTAATGGTAATGGTTGATGATTCATTGATGGTTATAAGATTTTTTTGGAGGGAAATATGGGGAAAGTAATGGAACTTATCAATGGCTATGGGATAATATGGCAATGATGCCCTTATGGATGATTATCTGATATCTGTACTGGATTATGGCAATGGCAATGATTGATTCCTGTATCAACCATGACTAATGGATTATCCATCCTGGCAAGTGATTCAATGATGGTTACAAGATGTTGTAAGGGATATATATAGGCAAAATATGTTCTGGGCGTTCTTTGCTTTTCTTGGGGTAGTTTCCTTCCAACAACCCAAGCTTGAATCTATCGACTTCAGGATGCTTATGATAGGGTGGCATTCTCCAACATCAATCTACCATCTGGCTAAGATGTATTCCGGGATATGTCTCAATCAGGTTCTGCCATCTACTTCCCATAAAGATATATAAATCAGGCATGGGGTATCCCAACCTGAAGATACACTTTCCATTGGCCTCGTGGTAGTGGAGGGGGAAACATTTCCAAGGGCAAACCTTGTTGGTGAGAAATGTTTCACGGGCCTCAATGATATCAATCTCCTCTTGCAGATCTGCCGGCGCATGCCTCTTGTCATTCAAAAAGTACCAAGAGGCTAAACATGGCAAAACATCAGAACGACCATTACGGGTGAGGCTATGCCAAGGTTGCTTGGTCAGGCTGAGGGCAGGTAAAGGTGGAACAAGACGTGAACACGATGGAAATAGAATCAAAAACTGATAGTAAGTAAAAAGTAGAAGACTGGGGAAAGTTGGCACAATCCATGTAAACCCTCTCTGGTCATGGGAACGTGTCACAAACATCATGTCAAGTTAACAAAATTTCCAGGCAAATCAAGGTAATTTGGGGGTCGACCCCCCTTTTCTTCAAACAACTGTATGCACATTTTGAACTGTGCCCCTGCCAGAGTCTCCACTGGAAAATGCTAAGTACTAGACACCTACTATCCCTGTGTGGTCCCTCCTGAAAAGTTACTGGTTGGGGGTAGGACCCAATGACATGGGAATATGTCTTTGCATAAATATATAGCTCAAATAGCTAATGGAGGTGACCAAAAATGCCTCAACTGACTTAATAGCCAGACCACATTTCTGCATGTTTCAAAAAAATATAGACAGCTGTATTTCAGGCATTCTATCTCAACATCATTTCAACCACAAAAATCATGGTACAACTCATCCTCCCCCGCTAATTTCCAACACTTTCAACCGTTGATCCCAAAAAAAACCTCAGCAACCTGTCGAGTTTTTTGGTTGGCCCAAGATGCTTGAGTAGGTGCCAATCTTGACGCAAAGCTTCCAGAAGAATCTCCTGGTACCAATGAAAACCAAGCAAAGTCACCTTTGATGGCACAAAGAATGCTCTCAAACATTTGGAGGTTGCTAAAGTGTCCAAATTCCATCAAAATTCAATGCAGGCTGGTTCCAATGGTGACTTCTGATATCTGATAGATTTGACAGTTTACCAACTTCCCAACTTCCTGAAACGTTGAGCCATTTCGGAGAGGATTTCAGTTTATAAACTATATACCCTTTGGGGGAAATGTCGCGTGACGTGATGCAGCTTGGGGGGCCTCCGATCGGAATCCCCTTCAAGAATTTGGAGTTGCAAGCCACCAAAACCCAAACAAACTAACCCTTAGATGTACGGAAACATATTCAAACTGTATGGTCGTATCTTGGGTAGGCCATGTTGTTTTTAAACAGTTTAAAGGATTCTTTGTCTTTCAACTGTGGTCATCTTGTCTGCCATATGAAATCAACATCAGCTTGAAGGGCCAAAAAGACAATGCTGCCATTTTATTCTGGGATGCTCCGCCATCTCAACCATCAGGAGGCCTTCTCTACGTGTTCAGTGGATCACTTTGTAGCGTCTAAAATGAAAAACATCAATCTATTGGTCACTACAAGTAACTTGGAAGGTGATTTATCACAACAACACAGTAGAACAAAAGTAGAACTGCCATAATTGAAAACCATGGTTGGCCTTTTTTGGCTGAACATTTCTATATTTTGGGTTATTCAGTATCATACAAGACTACACGTTCCAAAATTCCAAGGGATGTCACAAAGGGACCACCCGAATCTGAGAGCTCAAGGATCTGGCTTGCTAAATTTTGGTCCATCGTAGATCTGTAATGATCTGTAGGTTAGGGAATTTAAGTACCCCCCCAAAAAAATCACCGTCCCACTGAAAAGGGACCATTTTAAAAGGAACTGTCACCGTGCAAGCATCAACTTTCAGGGGATATGTTAGTTTTCAGGGGGGTCACCATAAGGTAAAATCAATGGAATATGATGATCTCGAATTGTCTACACCTCTGCCTGATTGCAGAAGTGGTTGAATCATTAGTCTTATGTGAAATCCATCCACTTACAAGTTGTGGATGATGACATGGCCCTCATAATGTCATAGATCCTTAAGTGTAACTTGATTTAGGACTAAAAACGTTGTTTGCTCAGTTTCACGGAACACGCCCAGTTGTCAACATTGACAAAAAGTACAACCAAACCAAAAAACAATCATGGGTATATACCCCTCAAAAAAATCCGCTGCTTCCGCCTTGGAACAGGTTAATTACTAGGGATCTACCAACATCTCTCCTTGAATCTCATCGACTTATCCCTCATCGAATTGCACTTCTCCTTGTCTCTTCTGGCTTCCAGAGGTGCCGATGCAAATTGCTTTCCCTCTTTGGACACCGCCTGGCGAAGAGGCGATGTCATGTGTCAGTTGGGGAAGAGAAAGAAACAAGAACAAAACGCAAAATGAGAAGGACAACGACAACAACAACAACAACAACAACAAGCAACAAAAGCAAGGGGAAAACAAAGAAACTGGCAAACACATGAATCATCAATTCCCAACATCAGCTAACATGGGTACACTTATCTAGCATCTCAACAGCTAAGTTTTACCCCTACTATTCCCCAGTGCCTGCAGCCACTGCACTTGCTCAGCACTACGTCGAACCAATGTCAACTCAAGAGGCTTCATACCTGAGTGAATGGTGAATTGATAGGAGCAATTCATGTCAAAAAAATCCCAAAATTCCCTGGTTGGTGGCTGAACCAACCCATTTTAAAAACTTACAACGACATTGTTCATTGTTCATGGATTTTTGCCCAGATGCATACCGAATGAGGATCCAATGCTTTGATCAACTCATTGGAATTTAGGAATAAACGCTGCTCATCCACATGAACTCCGATAGCTTCCTGATGTGGAAGCTGGATGGATGTGTCCCGTCGGAAGTTAGTACATCAATGGCGATCGGATCAATGGCTTATTTCACCTACACTCCCTGAAACTAACAAAGCACCTGATAATAGGCCATCCCAAAAGGAAACTAGTATTCCAACCATCCATTTTTAGGTGCTATGTTAGTTTGAGAAAGGGTACTTGTAAAGGGGGTATTCCTTGGGGCTATGACCCATTTATTAAGCATTGATCCTAACTTCCTGGGACATCCAAGTAAAACATGGTACCCTTTGGACCAAGATGGGAATGTGGCACATGGGGGACGAGAACCAAATCACATGACGTGAACAATGGAGGAAAACATGGAGAACATGAAATTAATACTGAAATGAACATCAACATTTAACATGATTCAAAACCAAACTTGGCCAAAACAGCCAGCCCCAAAGCAAATTCAAATGCTTCACACGTAAATCCAAACTATATAACTCAAATGGTCAAAAATCATCAAAAAACAATTCCAAAACAATTCACTAATATGAAAATATAACTAACAAACGTATCAACCAAACACATCGTATTATCATCCTCTTGGACCCAGCTCCTGGATAGCCTCCTTGATGTCTCCAATCTGAAGCCTCGCAAAACGATGGTTTGGGCAAACATGAAGGGGCCCCTTGATGCGGGGTTGGGTAATATCCTCATTAAACAAGTGATTTAACAGTGGGAAATGATGGGAAGTTGATATGGATATGGGATGATCTGGAAGGGATGCAAAGTGAAGTATCCTCACCCAAAAATAAGTAGTGCATTTCTCTGATTTTCATCGCCCAAAAATGTGAAGTTCATTGCCATGATCCTTGCACCTCCGGCACCTCCCTGGATTTTTGTTCTTTCCAAGAAACCTCTCTCTTGGCAGCTCTAAATGACATAACCGGCCCGCAAGGCCATTGACTTCTAACTCCCACAGTGGCACAGGGCCCGGGAGGCTCGAAACATAACCCGCCATGGCGGGGGAATGTAAGGCTGGCGGGCCATCCGGGACTCTCTTGAGAAGTTGGAAGGGTTATATGATAATTATTGATGTCATTGATTTTTGGACTATGCTATGTTCGCTTCATATCGTCATATTAGGTCGACACTCTTTATATAGATTTGGTAGCACTGGCATCACAAAAATCATTTTTGGTGCATGAATGATCAATCATCAAATCATATGGTATCTCAACCTTTTTGTTGGGCTGAATCCTGGCTGTGAGAAGTTGGCTATTTGACATTTGACAAACTTTTCGGCTCGGTGTTTTATCCACCAAAAAAAGTCATGGGTTTCTGTCAGTGATTCAAGTCATGTGGTGTCCCTGTTGGTAAGACGTGCCGTGACGTTCCCAAGTAGTCATTTTTGAAAAAGTTTGTTAGGTTATATTTTTGTTGCTTTAGCTGCAGCGGGCAGGTTTGAGCCCAGTGGCACTTGTACCATGCCTTCTTTTGTAAAACTTGGAATGTGGCTGCGATGAAGAAAACAAACATCGTTTCGTGTCGACGACGACATGAACATTATGCATTTCGCCGTGGGGCCCAATCTTTCCAATGAAAAACAAAATGCATGGAAAGGAAATGAACTACAGTGACATCTACATCTACCCTTACATCTACCCTGCACTCCCTCAGAAACGATATGACTTGAGTATCGTTGACTACATCAGAACACGGCATGAAATCATATCTATGGATCATGAATCAAGCCATGCCATAGATACAGAAAATAGTTATGTCTCAAAATCAGTGGCTCCTAAGTGTCTCCAACTTCCCCTTCTATTTTTTCTGGCAAACTAGTTCATTTCCACGATGAAGCACTTCATCGGTAAGTGGATTTAGGCAAAGGGAAAACGGCATGTTCAAGTTTCACTTTAAAAGCTCTGGCATGATCCCATCCTAAGTACCACTAATCTCCCTCAAGGAATTGGACCACATCACTCAGATGGATGACATCCCAATAGTGACATGTCAAATTCGAAGTCTCAGCAAAGATTCTTGCCCATCTTACAAATAAATAACCAAAAACAACCCAAAAAAACAACCCAGATCTTGTACAGCATCCCTTAGACAAATTCCCTTAAGATCACCATTTTTTCGTATCGATTCCAGTTTCCTATCTGCCAGGATGTTGGATGCTGCCCCCCCCCCCCCAACTTCTCACCCCCTATCCCGGACAGGACTGAGTGTCAAGGACACAGGCAACGTCCCCGGCATCAAGCGAAAATCGAAACATCTCAGAATTTGAGGACATTCCTGAGAAGGTCAATGTGGTTTTCGCATCTTTCCATCATGGATTTGTCCAAGGGTTTTAGACACTCAGAGAGTCAAAATGATTTGGGGCTTGTAATGTTGTATAAGAGTTCAGTGAGCTTCCCTACGCTTGTCTTGGAAACTTTGCGTCAGTGTCATATCGGATATATCCATGTGCAATTCAGCGAGAATTGTGTTGGGATGCTATGAGGTTCCTAGGTACCAGTGAGTCTAAAAAAAGCCTATTCGACCAAGGAAAGATCGTTTATGATATTCTTCGGGTCCTGCCAAAAATCTAGCTCACAGTGGATAATGAAGGTTATACAATAGGGTTCCCTTCGTACAAACGAATAGAAAAGAGTTCATGAATTTTACAAACTGTTACAGGCCCCAAGATACCATGATCGATTATGACTGCAATCTCACCTGAGCACATCATCCACGCCTGGCTCAAACGCATCAAAAGTTGCGCTTCCTCTTGAGCTTTGTCTGATGCCACCTTCATCGCAACCGGTCCACCCTTGGAAACGTCGTATCCAAAGATCCTATACATGGACAAATGAGAAAAATCCACATGTGTTGCAGCGGGGTAGTTGAGCAGTGGGGTGAAGCGATGCAAGTGTTCATTACTGTTGGGATAGTGCTGTTTCTTTTCGGGAACATGGACAGTAACTAGACTTCTAGTGGCACTTTGAGTGCCAAACTCAAAATCCCCTCAAAAAGTTGAACACTCCACCTCACAAACAGGGTGGATATCATTGCCGCCATATCCCCAAACACTCAACATGGAACCCCATAAAACAGGGACCATTCAATCACCAACCCCCAAAACAATACACCATGATAAAGGAAATTTGTTTCAACATCATTACCATACCATACATTTGTGGTTTCTTGGCCTCCCCTCCACCCAAAAAAAAGGGGGGGGGGGTTCAAGGGTTCTCATTTAAGCACACTATCCGTTTCCAGCCATGCCATACATCCCCACCACCTTCCACCATTCCTAGCGCCTCCGACAGCTGGCCCACACGTGCCTTGGGGCAGCATCCCCGCATCCCATGGGTGACGTTTTCTGTCGTCCCTCTTTAAGGATCTGGTTGTGGGACCCCTTCCAAATGGCCTACCCCCTGGAAGTTTAACATAGCCCCTGAAAATATACCATCCCAAAAGGAAAGTAGTCTTCCAACCATCATTTTTCAGTGGCTATGTTAAACTTCGGGGGTGTAAATGGTTCATAAATGCGGGTATACTAAGTACTTACAAGTCCTTTTTTTGATAATCCTCCAAGATAGCCCATTCCCAAAAATAATGCAAAGCAATGGGAATTTTTACTGAAAACAATGACCATTTCGGTGAATGTTGGTGGTTTGGTTGTGGTGTATAAATTGTTAATTTTCATAAATTTTGGTGGTTTGGAGATTTAACATGTAATAAAGTCACATGATCATATCACTGGATTCAATATGGATGCCTCTAATATTGACTTTAATAATATCAAACAATTGCTGACTCTGTGTGACTCCCAAATTGCTATCCCATGCTGCTTGAGCAACAACATCTCAACAACATCAATGAAGGGAGTGTTTGAATGATCCCTGAGCTTTCCGAGATGATATAGTTTAGGGGTGTCCCGCCCCTCATGCTGCTAGAAGATAGGCAAGTAGGTGGGACATTGGGGACCCTGGGCCCACAAAAAAAGACGTGTTTAAACACTTGTCACTGTCATCATTGGCGGACAGCGGGTTTGCTAGGAATATTGTTGACCCCAAAATAACTTTAGGACTTCATTGGTTGTGAATGTTCAAACACAAATACAAATATCTTGGGGTTAATTTCATTATTTTATGTCATGATTGTATTTTGGTGTTACATTTACCCCAAAAAACATGCACATTTACATAATTGTATCTTGGTGATACATTGCATTTACCCCAAAAAACCCTTCAACTATATACAGCATCACCTTTTCCAAACTTATCATCTTCAGCAATTACCCATGTTGAGTTTCCAGTAACATCACTTACTTACGCTTCCCCCATCCACCTTAGCACTTCTCCCCAGGACTCAGGATTCCCCGACACGTTTCAACGCCACCAACGCAGTGGAAGCTGACGTTTCCGGTGGATACGGCACGCCATCAGGCGAGAGTCCTGTGACCTTAGACAGGCACGACTGAGGCTAATTAGTCAGTGTGGATGATGTTTTTGTTTGGCAAGTGAAGTTGAAGCAAGTGAACTTATAGAATACCCTTGGCGGCTATGCAAACTATTTTGATGTTGCAAGTCAGGTTGGAAATTTCCGTTGCTGTTCTCTATTCTAGTGGGCATGTTGATGGTGGGCTACTGAGCTCAACCTTTGACTACTTGATTTTTCACTGATTCTGCACTTCTCTCACCAAATCAATGCAAATAGTGAGATACGAAAATGTAACTATAGATACAACATTGCCAACGATATTTACAAATACAGTGACAAAACCACACACAAAAACGGAATATCCAATAGCCCTACCCCAACAAATACTCATTGTCACATTGTAACTGCCACGGCATTATATAGATACACATGTTCTCTATTTATCGGAATTCATCTGTCACCTTTTTTTTCCTTCACCGCGAAAACTTTGGCCGCCGAAACCGCGGCATCGCGATTGTGGTGGTGTTCTTCACCATCCAGGTGCCACCAAAGTCAGCAGGTTTGGAAGTCTAAGATACGTTAGTTCATTGTTTTCCAACACTAAATCCATTGTTTTGTTCCCCTGTTCATTGGATGTTTTTAACGGGAACTCACTGACCCATTGATTACTACAATCAATGTGTTCTCCTTATACCAATCCAATGGAAACCCATTTCTAGAAGTTCCACTTCTAACTGTTGCTTCCCGAAAACAAGTCTATGGTTGTGGTGGTTGCAATCCACTAAAAGAATAGTCAAATGGGAAACAATTTTGGAAGGTTTCCAAGCTTAAAAGACAGCCGAGGGATTGCCCGCGAAGGCAACAAACATCCACTGCCAGGGTTACCACTTCAACATCTTCAACCCATCAAAGCCAAGGTGGATGTAACTCCAACATGAGTCCATCTGCCCAAATTCAATCATTTCACAAAGCTGGAAACTTCGAAGAACATGAAATGCCGATATTCGACATACAGTTTTGGTGTTGCGTTCTACCATTTGCTTCCATCCCTATCCATCCCTATCCGTGGATTCCAATTCCGCAAACATGGTGGCGAATCGAAAGGCTCCCCAGCGATGCTCTGACTAGCGAAGCTTTAAAGTCACAAGCATTATTTCAGAAGACATGTCATGATGGCCATCCCAGATGCACCAAGCAGCTTAGCACTTTAAGAAGAGAGTGTATGTATAAGGGCTTATGAGTCACAAACGGCCCTCTTTTGAATAAGGTGAACAAAAGGATCAGGGCATTGCGCTACTTTATTGATGGTTTTGATACCTTGTGACTTCTAAAGAAGAAATTCTGATGTCCTTTCTATTGATGGCTTACTCTTTTCAGATAAAACTTTAGCAGCCCAGCCCCAAATGCTATTTGCATTTGATGACTGGGCAAATGCGCGGTACAACAAGTACAACAAGGATAACTGAAGATTTGGACAATCGACCCTTTTGAAAAAGAGTGGTCCAACTTCCAGTGATCTGAGGCCAACAGTGATAGATTTTTGATTGATGATCGGCGAGCTGGGGAGACCCTTTCACAAAACTTCCTTGGGCATGTCTGGCAAGTATGGCCCAATCATCTGATGAAACGAACGAAACAGGTGCTAAGCCACCGTGAAGGGACAACCAATGACCATACTTGCCAGTATTTAAAATCCCTATCTAGGTGACACTTTTGTACAACTCAAGCTCCTGGTGCAGTTTTGAGTAAGAGCTCAAGGTCATGATACTTGGGACTGGATATGGTGGAGAGACACCCACCACATGTCATGTTTGAACAAAATGGTTATGGTTCAAAACCATTGACCCCTCAAAATGGATCACGCCAATACTTGCTACAAGAAACGCAACATAATGCAACCATAAATGTTCGATGCAAAGGGGGCAGCACAATACATACACCTGGGGCAGCCGTGCCCTTTCAAAGCCACTTTTCACCGATCAACATGTTCCATGGGTGTAACAAAACGATCCCAAAAACTAACATAAACTAAGACGGAACCCCAAACATGAAGACTTTGTAAAAGAGGTGTTGTTATGTTTTTTTTCTATCCGGTGGCTCTTAGATTGAAAAAATATCAAAAGTCACCAAGACAAGAAACAATCTAATATGGCCAAAACAGTTCAGTACAAATGAATATGGACAACTCTTGAAACCGTCTACGACTCACCCTACATCCCTGAGCAGTTCCGTATCTCTGGACCCTCCAAACGTCCGTGTCTTACTTTTTCCGACTTCGCAGATTGGGCAATCCCAAGGTCTTCCGTGAAATCAAAGGTCCCGAGATTTCCTGGTGGCCCAATGGAAGTTGTTGGACAAAAAATATTTGGAGATATGTGGCTCATGTTGCTCGTGGAATTGGTGGGCTAAACTCCCAATCTCAGGGTACGATGAACATCATGGCTAGTCAACCGGACCTACCCCCCCTAACGTACCAAACCAATGGTTAATAAGCCCTTAATAAGGCATTATTTCTCGGGAGGTTGTGTCAGGGGGGTTGGTTGACCAGCCATAAGAACATGTTCTGTAAGCTGCGTTACTCTTTTGTAGGTCTTTACAGAATAAGGTCCCATCAGGTTGGTACCACATCACCCCACTGCAAGTCATCCTGACTCCAAGTTTTTTCTGCGGGAAAAAAATATGGATCTCATCTACGGTACCCATCTGAAGAGCCAAGCAACATGGCAACTTCCAGAGAGTTGGTGAAGATACTGTTTCTGTTATTCCCATACCATCCATGGTAAAATATGGTAAAATATGGTAAATGTAGGTAAATGTAGGTAAATGTAGGTAAATATACCATACATGGATGGTAAGGGATTGGAATTTGGTGCCAAACGTTTCTTTGTTCTGATAAGGTTGTTGACAAATCCCTGTACTGGTTTATTCTTAAAATTTGTATGGTGTATTGATAGTCTGCTTAAAACCAGCAACTAGAAACCAAATAGAGTACCTTTCAGCCTTTCAAACAAGACCCTCCGGTAATATCCAGTACCATGTTGTTCTCCATCGAGCTTGAAACACCCAATTTCATCAATTTCTAGTGGACCCGGAAAAAACAAGAACCAATTTTATTTGAATAGGAAAAATAAATATAAACAAATGTAGATCAATATACATATGAAATTTTCAATTTACACATAATTTGATTAAAATATCATATCTAAAAACCAATATCATCATCTTCTCATCCCCTTTTGACACTCTAACGCTTGAGTCAGATCCACTCAACTGGCTCCAACCGAGGTTCCATGAGTTTCACGGAGCGGAGTTCCTCCTCTGTGAAATCCCGGGCTTCATCGAAGGCTTTCCTCAACAAAGGTGGAGGACTGGAATGTAAGGAAACTTCACAATGCATCCATCATGTACTGGATGTGAATTGCATGTGTGAATGTGAGTTTTCTTGAAACTGCGAAAGAAATGATTGTCTATAAAATATATATATATATATGACCAGTAAATGATTCTTAAATGCAATCTGATTCTTTTCTCAGGAAACAATATCGGCGATGTCAGAACAATGTAATTGCTGACGTCACTATCACTACTTAGTTTTTAGGAGTGGTGACATGAGCGTCTGCTTTCCCAAGACCTGCAGTACGGGTTTGGAATCATGTGTGGGGCACGTCTTACCGTAACCCCGTTGGGATGACTCACTGCATTCACGGGGACATCTTAAAAAGCTGGTGTAACTGCGTTCAAATATCCTCGCTCACCTTAAAATTGACAAGTCGACGTGAACAAATGCGTTGAAAGGTCGACTTGGAGTTTATCGGTGGGCCCGCATCAACTATAATCCGAATGGAAACTTTGATGACTATAGCAATGAATACAGACTGTGCTTGACCCTTTTGAAGTGGGAATCTTGTCTCAGCAAATTGCGTGCGCATGATGGAGACTGATAATCGCAAATTATGACGAATACATCTGTCAGTGGAGTACTGTACTTGCTCTCTTTTGAATAAACCAAGCGCGAATTTAGCTTCATTTTCATGAAACCTGGCAGTGCCCAGCCGATATCCTTGTCTCGGCCCTTCATACACCAAACCTTCAGGACTTGCAATAAATGCAGCTGTCTCTTCCGACCATGGGTTGCACGTCAGCCAACACTCCAGGTATTGGCACACGGCCTCCACCCTGCCTGGGTTCCAAATATCATATCGATAAGTTTCAGGAAAATAGGGCAGTGCAAAACGCTGCTCACTGCCTGGCGCCAGCTCGATAGTTCATGATTTCTGGCATTGGTAAGAAGAGCATGGGACGGCCACTAGCTCTTGTTCTGCAACGCCGCATGCCAACACCAGACCACCAACTAAGCCAGCTATGAAAGGTTGCTGTCGCACATACAGCTTGCACAATTTTGAAAATAAAAACTATGGGTCCCACAAAATCTGGGCAAGGCGGGGGCAACCATTGGACACCAGTTTCGCTTGAATCATTTTCAAAGCGCTGAGCGGGTTCATGTCATCACCAGCACGCACTTCTACCACAATTCGTCGCCCCACAGTTTCTGTCCTAACTCCTGTGTCCCTCAAGCCATAAGAGCCATCGTGTTTGAATATGTCAAGCCCACTTGGGCTGTAAATTGCAAGCAAAAGCTCGTCAAAACAGGCATGTTTCACTCCCTGGAAAATACAATGCCACAAGCCTCTCGACCTGTAAAAACTCAACTGGGAATGTTTTACTTGGATGCGCTTTCCATCCCTGGTCCAATCACATGAAGCACTGCCCTTCGCAAGTCTCGTGCCATTAGTTGTGTTTACAGGATTAGGCTCAGCAAAAACTGACCTCACATGAATCAAGCGGTCAACTGCCATCACCATGCTCTTCACACGAAGCCCTCTCAGTTGTGGGCTCATAAACCCAAGGGGAACTTCACGATAGAATTGGCAAGTAAGCTCTTGATGATGGTCCCACAGCACTTTGCACGAAGGATCATCAATGCTGCGTCTGCCCAGATGTAAACAGGTGCCTTGTTCGCGAAGTTTGCCCAGTATAGTGTCAAGCGCCCTGTCCCACTGACTTTCGCCACGGATGTGGATTCTACTACCGATGCATTCTCTATATTGGCCAGGAATTGAATTCCTTGTCTTCAAATCAACTTTGATAAGGTCCAGCCACTTTGGACTGAAAATAACCAAATACAAATCGTCAAACGCTTCAAACCTCAAACCTGCAAACCTAACATTCCAAGTCCCATGTGCCTGGTTCCAATGGAGCTGCGAACTCTTGACTTCAACACGCCGCCCGTTCAGAAGAAAATCACACTCGGAATTGCAAACACTTCTTTTCCACCCACATTTACCTGGAACTGGATCTTGAATCAAGCAGTTTGTCATCGTTTCCTCCAGCATCGTCCGTGTCCAGTCTTGCAGCACCATGCTCCGGCGCTTGGAATTCATGATTGCCAGTGGATGGTTGTTGTATATCTCTGCTGTCCTTCCCTGGTCAGCCCAAATGTGCTTAAACTGGGAAGCACCCAGGGTCAGGAACTGCAAGTGCCAGCTAAACGTCCGGCTTAAGATGATTAAACAACAACATTTTGGGATCACCAGCCTCATCGCACCACTACCACTGCGGTGTCCCTTTGCTTGCATCCAAACTTGAGCTGAATAGTGTAAGGCTCCAAAATGGAAACATGTCCACCAGCCAAACGGATCATGTTAAAGGCTCGCAGGCACATTGCGACTAGTAACTAGTAGAAACAGGAACATGTATGGACATCACTCTCGTTGAAATACAAATATGAAACGGCACAGTTGCACTCTGGCTAACGTTGGATACTGCAGCCCGAGACTGACAAAAACCACGTTGCTGCTAAATGAAGGGATTCCCATTTTACTAGCCTGGCAACTAACATATCTTACATCACTTCTGGTGGGCAACCCCTCCCTAATTGGACGTTGTTCGACAGCCAGGGGGTTAACCCGCATCCGGGGTTGACATTGAAGATCATAAAGGCTCAATCTTCAACGACGTTTACAGTCCGTGCTCAGAACTTTCAATATGTTCTTCCCTCCCCAGTGATATCAACCCAAGCTCTTGTATTAACCCTAGTTCCTCCAATACTGTTGATGGACAACATCCTGCAACAGCAAACATGGTGCCCATCAATTACAGTGCTTTGGCCCTCCCAAGTGTTTTAGTCCATCAACAGATATCAACAGTATCATCACCCTGTCACAAGCAGTTAAGGCAAGCTACAGGATGTAAACATCAGGCAAGGGCAATGGCGATGAGTTTAAACTCAGGTCTTTGACGCAATCAAAGAAGTGATCCTCCAATGGGTTACACCTGACTAATCTGGCTGAAGCCGAGGTCCAACCGGTTGGTGGATTTGGAGTGGATCTTTTTGGCTGCAATGCAACCGTTGGAAATGTCAAGATTCCTAAGGGATTCGGGACACTTTGAAGGTAATAGACAATATCTATCTTCTGAATGGCAACATGGGATTGGGATACTGCACATCATCTTTGACATATCACTCTCCGACTCCCACGTCACTCTCTTACAACCGCAAGACACACAACGCTGAAATATCAAATAGTGGTTGTAAGACAATCCCTTTAATGTGCCCCAACCTCCTTGAGAAAACCATGTGGAAAGTGAAGATTCCTTTAAGAGACAAACCCTGAGGAGCCTGGAAAAACAAATAAACATGTCAAATGAACATGAAGCTAGAGTAATTCTTCATCTGCTGGCACCGTGCCTGGGGGATCCGGGATACTCCCATATCATATACTCCCAACATCTCCCCAACAAACAACCCGTTCCTTTTCGGACAACGGCGGACCACTTGGCCTTGGAAGATAGGCTAAGAAGGCGATGCTACTCACCTTGGGTTGTCCGGTGTTTTTAGTGCTGGCAACTCCCATCCGTGGTCACCACAACTATATGAGATGTTGAGAAATCCGGCTAGCCAGTTAAGGTTGTTTGCTTATCATTCCCAGCATTCAAAAAATAGGGATGTATAATGCATACATATGCATACATCCCAGGTGGTTATCAACAGTAACACTGGAATCGTCTCCAGGACAAAGCGTACAATGATTTGCCAATCTGAATTGCTGGGTTGTTCTGACGCATCTCTTTTTATGCATGTACATTGCATGTGTTTCGACATCGTTGCTTCATTTGGGGAGGATTTCCCCCTAGGACTGTAAATCTAGCTCTTGGATGCGTTTGGCGCCCGGTGGTTGCAAGTGGTTTACCCGGAATGATGGTGAGAGTCCAGGTATTGATTGGGATCTTTACATGGCTCAAACTTAGAGTATGATGGTTGGACCACAAAATTAAGATCGTAATCACATCAACTCTGCAGAAATCCAACATACTGTAGCAAATTTCGGGAAATATACACCTACCTGCAGCCATGGAGGAATTTGCCACTGCCATGTTAGAAGCATTTTTCATTGTCAAATATACCGGGTCCAAGATCTTCTGCAAAGGCGAAAGAACAACATCTTCCAACCCCAACAACAGTAGTCTGAACATGAGTCCCATAAAAGTCTTCGAAACCAACTATAGACTCGAAAAGTCAGAACCCTTCTTCTAAACAATGGAGGTTCATAGCAAATGATCCTTCATTTCCATTATTTTCCATTCAAATTTTGCTTAAAATGAGTTTCAGGTTGTTTCACCCTGCCAATGCCCATCCTTCCACACCTGCTTCGCCAAGCAGGTACCATCCGCCGCACGACCCAAGGCTGCATGGAGCGTCACTGCCAGGGCTGCAGCACTATCTTCCACCCAATTGGTGTACAAGCAATCGCTGATGATTACCACGTCCGCCTAGTTTTTGTGGGAAAATGGAGGATGTGGCGAAAAAGGGATGAACAAACATGGCAAAATTGGAATAACAATGGCACTTTCAGCTTTTCTTTTGGAGGTGTCGTTTGAAAGAAGTTGAACTACAACATGGAGCAACACAATTCTGAACCTGTTGTGAGTACAAGTCCCCGAAAGGGAACCTGTTTGGAACTTGACAGTTCATTGATGGATTGATGGATTGATGGAAGGTGGGATTCAGAAGTTGAAAGTGATACCCTTCACCTTCATCGGAATCTTGTTCGGGCTTTTTGTAATGGAAGCTTTGCGCAACATCTGGCACCAGCTACGGGGCCGGCACTACCTTTTTTGTCTCACTGGTTTCCATCTGAACTTGGACTGGAATACAGGGAATACCTCTGCCGTTTGTTTATAGAGATCTGCTTACTACACAGAGTTCTTATGGCTGGACTTAATGGTTTCAATTCAAGAGAACTGATGATCCTGCTACCTCTAAGGCAAACAACATAAGGATTTCCAACAACATTCAATTGAAGGAGGAATGCATGGAAAAATCTCATCTGCCAAAACCAGCCCCTTGCATCTCTTGCAACATCCTCTTCAAAGAGCAAGTTTATGCTCCAATAGTGGAAGAGTGACCCCATTTACCCAATTTTCCTGCAAGAATAGTGACAGTGAATAATTGGCAAGCATCCCTAAAAATACTCTGGCACTGTGATCATCTGATGATTGTTTGGGAAGTGCATCCAACAGTACCAAGCAAACTTCCTGTGGCCACATTCGCCACTCTTCCTTGCCAGGCTACGTGCGTTGTTCCGAAGTGTTTCTTGCACAAGGCATGCACTGCATCAGCATCCCCCCAGCTAAGTGCTGCGGCATCCTGAATAAAAATCAATGAACAAAACATTGATCCAAATGTGGGGCCAAACATCCGAAAAAAAAACGGGACAAACATATCAACAGCTGTTTCTGGTTCCCTGAATAGGTGGTAGGTGATATATAATCACCCAATAGGCAATATATAAGTGGTATATAAGTGGTATATACTGCCAATTGGGGACTTATATATCGCCTACCACCTATTCAGGGAACCAGGAAACTCCATTGAACATATTCTAGGTAGATTTATTTCTTCTAACATATAGCTATCCTTTTAATTCAGAACTAGGTTCAAGGCCATCTTTGGATGATTGATTTCCCTACTGAACTCAGCTTTTTGGGTGAGGTCGGTGGTTTGGTCGCTACGATGTGGAATTATCTTGCCCCGGGACAGAAATTCCGAGGATGCCACAAAAATCCAAGCAAAAGGAATGGACATCTGGATGACAAAAAAACATGGCAAAATATCCTTGTCATTGATGGGGAACATGAAACAACTAAGATTGCGAAGTATTTTTTCTCAATAAACCCATGAAGACCTATCTATTGTGCATATAAAAAATACCCCTTAGCTTTGTTTAACTAAAAAACGCACAAACTACTTCCCCCCCTATTGCCTTTCAGCATTCCGGGGGCCCCTTTCAGCTCCATAGAAAATTTCAATCGCCGAGGCGCAGTAGCTGCCACCCCATGCAAGACATTTTGCAACTCCTCCACTCGATGTGGTAGATCCGTTGCTAGAAGCTTTCGAGGATGCGAATTCATGGCAATGGCTTTGGCCAGAACTCCTTTGTCTGGACCAAAAAAAGCATGGCAGAAAAATGGAAAAACCACAACTTGACAGTTGAGAGTGGACCAAAATGAGACTGAGGTCATTGTCTATTTCCAAGGAATAATGGAAAATTCGATGGAACAGAACAGGTGATGTAAATCAAAAAACAAATGATGTTTGTGAGATTTAGATCTTCCACCGAATAAAAATAAATAAAATCAGGAACACACTGGTATACATAAGGATATGTAAAAAGAATCCTTCTGAGAGATCAAATGTATATAAATATATACCATCATACCATTTCCACATAAGCCATTCCATCATCAACACATCTGTCACACCCTCACCCCTCACCCAGTTTCATATCGAGGCTCCATTTCCAGCACCCAGCTCCAATACTGCCTTACCATGCAGCATTGCTCGGGCACGCGATGTAGCGAAATGCGCCATGAGAACCACAGCTGGTGGCCATGTGGAATCTCCGGTGGGATCCTGGGAAAACGACGAATCTCCGGAGTGTTTGTTGATCTGTTGGGATATTGCTGAGGAAGTATGAATTAATGAAATTGATGCAAATAGCAAGTAATTTCAAAAAATACTATCTGGTAAACAATGTCTTGTTCTTCATACCATGTTTTTTGAAGTGAGGGAGGACAATCTTGAAAACACCGTGATATCATATACTTAATGAAAGTTCGGATCAGTTCATCCATGGGGAAGGTACTGTACACTGAGGCCAAATATATCCAAATATCATAGCTCAACTTGTCAATCTGACTGATGACTACAGGAGTTCCATGGCCAGCCCGGTTAACATACCAAATGGCAGCTGTTTGGTACACCATTTGAAGAAATCACAATTCACCAATTCACCTCAACATTTTTCAACATTCAATCAACTTTCGCCTGCATCCCACATGTTCTCTTGCATGCTTTGAGTTGGACTTTCAAGAATGTGTGATGAACTGGGCTGCCTTAGGTCGTCTATTCATTGTCCCTCACCCTCACCAAAACTTAGACTTCGAGAAACTAACACGGTAGCCGGTAGCCTTTGGACAAAAAACTAGACTTCACTGCCATCTTATGAGAAGACTTCTCACGAAGACTGTACCAGTACTCAGTACCAATCTTCTCTTTGTTTTTTTTAACCACTGACACTTTCCAGGAAAAGTTGGCATCAACATCTCTCTCCCAGCTAAGCAACGGCAAGGCCGGGGAACCAACCAACTTCTGCCTTTCCTTACAGCAGGTCTGTTCATAAGTGGGCAGCCAGGAAAGTTGGATGGATGTAGAGTATCAAGGATGGAAATGCCATGGAAATTGTAATGAACCATGTAAAGTCCATATCTGAGAATTCTAAAGTTCATATGCAAAAACATGTGGAGATAGTTTATCGCTGGAGATTCGATTAATGTTCATATACGTCCTTTCTTCTAGAGAGGGTTACAGCTGCTTGTTCGTTGCTGGTGAAAATACGACAATAGTGGCATCGGCAACTGGAACAAAAGCTAGTTGCAAAATTGGAACAGAACAACAAAACAAAACATAATACACCAACATGTGCCATTCAGTGTCCAATGGCCATCCTCTTTGTGAAAGTCGCAGCAAAGCAGCAACGGGCTGGCACACTGCGATCACGACATGCAATTATATGCGGCTGCCGATCTAAGACATGTGGTGCCTTTGTGTGCTGCTGCTACTGCTTAAGCAATCTTAAAACAAGGATGTCCATGTGCTTGCAAAAGCTTGTACTAAACATATCTTCAAGTTGGCAAGCGCGATGCCAATTCAACACTTTACATTCATGCATGGTACGCTTGCAAATTTTCAATGTCAAACCTCACCAGGGTTCGATTTCGCACAGAAGCTTCACAAGTAGTGTCACTGAAGGTTGCTCAGCTGTGCGTGATGAGTCAACTTCCTGCATGAAACATGTTCTTCGCATCCTTGGCAACGTGTCCAGTCTATCTAATGGCACCTCCACTCTACTGAAAGGTGCTGCAACAGTCATAACACTCATTGCTGCATGATTGCTACTTATGGCTTCTCCATTCTTCTAAGGCTCCTCAAGGGTCCAACCTGGGTGTTCAACAAAACACCAACACGAAAAACCATGACATATTGAAGGCTCAGCCAATATTTCAAGCTTCCCAGCTAATTCACCAGCAGCCAACCTCCCAATCAAGCTGTCATTTTCTCAAGTCATGGTAAGGAAAGAACTTGTTTTAAAATACTACCATTTTATATAGTAACTAGTCGTGAATGATGTCTGAACATCTACGACTCAGAGATATTCTCAGACATTCCGCCATCATTCATCATTATCTCCCGTACTTCATACCTTGGAACATCGAGAGCTCCTTCTTCCGCTTGGCAAAGGCAGCGTTGCTCCGTTCCAAAATGCGTACATTCAACACCTCCTCCTGCAATCATGGACAACTCAACTCAAGGTTCGGAAGCTGCCACAGATTGGGGTCGGAATCACGAAAAGGTACCAATTCATAGCAGGAATAGGAGAAAAACAGTTCAACTCACACGTTGACAGAGGGGGTCTTTGAAAGCTGTTGTTTTATGTGTAAATGCAGAAATTTAAATAATTGTTTACTGTTTATTTGGTGTTCAAAAAATACATACGCGTATTATATATATATACAAATATTGTCATATTGTTTTTTCTTTATACACTTTGTGTTGTCTCCAAAAAAGGATGAAATGATTGAAATAATGATCTTAAATCACATAATGATTTGCAAGCTTACTCGGTGGTTACTTCAACTCGATTCAAAGACATGAAATTACATCACGATCCCTAGGGTTGAACATAGTAAGACATAAAACCTAAGCCAGTTGAATTGAATATACATACGTATATTATACGTAAATTACATATCTGTATATACTGATTTATCATTTGTATCATCTATAAACTAGCCACATTTGGAAACCACCTAGCAGCTATGCCCTTTTCCCAGCAGCCCTGTACCGATGCCGGCCCCGTCCATACTCATGGGATCTTTGCGAAAGCCCGAGGACCAGCCACAGGCTGATTTCATGGCATCGCCTGACAAGTTAAACACACAATTAGCGAAATGGAAAAAATACCCCCATGTGTTTACCATGTCTTTTCCAATAGGAAATAATTGCATTACTATTGTTATGGATTATCATATATTATCATTTACAGATGTTGGAGTTTCAATTTCAATTGCTATGTTAAATTACGAAGGCTGTAGGTTTGCAATACTTTTCAATACCTTGCGCTGTTTGCTTAGAAAAAATACATTGCTATGAAGCTTGACCATTGCTTTCTTGTAGGATGGCAAACATATCACCTAGATGTCTGCAGTATCCTTCACAATTCCATACTGGCCATAGTGAATGAAGATCAGGTATGGGTCAATACGTATCCAACATTCTGTTGGAAATGGCTACACAAGCACACAACTTGACACCACGACACTAAGTTGTAAAAGGTGACAAAGGCTCATCTTGTGAGATAGATTCGACCCAATTTCATCTCTTATCACCCATTCAGGTCTGAAACAATCTGTTTTAGTATAGGCACTAAACATAAAAAACAAGATTCAATGATACCACGATGAGATCAGATGGGTTTCCTCAAATCACTTGATGGGTTTAAGTGCCTACTGAATCTTGAGATGGGTTTCCTGACCTTGAGACTCAACTTGGTATCATTCACCCATAAGCTCACCTGTGACACTCTGCAAAGCATCATGATCAGAAAGCCACTGACCGACCTGGTGCCGACAGCTAAGAGAACTGTGTGGCGATGTTTTGGTGTGATTTTCTGTGGCTGTTGTTTAAAGAAACGCGGTCTCTCTCTCTCTCTACTAAAAAAAATGTAATATATANGTATATATATATATATATACATACATAGTGCCATTTTGATACAGGTTGAGATTTTGGCCAAGTAGGTATAGACTTCCATCTCCATCTTGAGACAAAACTTAATGACCTTTGGTTTATGGAGCTTGATATTTGAGAGAAACATCCTAAATGACAGCCTCCAGGTGTTGAATGTATGAGCAAACTAGCCCCGTTTCACCTTTGGAGCCTGTTCAGCTGGGAAGTTTATCGAGTTGTTTGTTTTCCATCATGAGGTTGCTTCCCCCATCTAAGGTTATAAAAGGACAGCAGCTACACTAATTATATAAACATATAACAATAAAAATCGTATACAATGACATAATATATGTTTAACCCCAAACAACTCTCAAACCACCAGCACCTAAATATGACAAAAAACAAGTTGGAGGTTGCTGCACATCGGCACCTCTTGCGGTGTACTTGGTGGTGGTGGTCGACGAATGTCTTTGGAGAAGTTGGTGCCTCACGGGTTGAGCTTCACATCTGTTGGGGCAGCTGAAAACACCTATATATATATATTGTCACTTAATCCTTTTCCCATATATATATTTACATGGTTAGTTTATATGGTCACTTAATCAAATACCCATAGGATCCATGGGACTGGTATATTCACCTACATTTGCTCGATGTTTTTAATATTATTTTAAAAATACCATTCATGGATCCTATGGGTTAGTATTAAATCAGGTTCCTCTGAAGTTAAAACAAACTGTTCAACAAATTCACTGGATCTGGAATGGGGATGTTGGTTGGCTAAGTGATGCTAAGTTCAATTAGACACGAAGAATGAACATTCATGTTAAACATCTTGAGTACAACCTGCATCGATCTACAGTTCTGGTGTAATGGTCAGCCAGCACGGATTTCGAAAGACTTACGTTGGAAACACATTTACATACTGATACTGCGAATCCACGTTAGATTGCATAGTCATAGTCCCTTGGCAACAATGTCAATGTTGTCATTGACTGCACTGGAGCTGTTCATTTCTTTGTGCAACAATCAAAGTTCAAGGCTTCGCATTCAGCACTTGTCCATAATACTTTGAGCAGATCTTTAGGCCATCTGCTGGAAAAAGCAAAAAACATGATATTTGCGCCTGCTTTGCATGTCTCACCCGGTTTGCAGCGTGGGTTTACGTCAATCCGTGAATTTACAGGAAAGAGTATGTATGGTGCATTCTGGTCTCCAGCTAAAACTAAACATGCATTAGCAATCCGATAAAGGGCACCCAATAACTCCAAACAAACCACCAATAGTCCCAAACATCTTATATAAAAGGAACGCAACCAAAGCCTAATTTTGGCATGGGATGCTACAAATCAACACACCAAGCAACCCATGCACCCATCAAGAGAACCCAGCTTCCAGTTACAGTAGAATCTCACCACTTGGATTCCAAACTGCTTGTACTCTTGGCAGTGCTCCAAGTACTTTGCTTCCATGTCTGGGCTCGCATCATGTCTTTCATGAAAGCAAGAATTCACGGGTAAAAGGCCAATACTCATACTAGTGGGTTGAACCAAGCCATCTGAAAAATATGCCCGTCAAATTGGGTTCATCTTCCCCAATTTTCGGGGTGAAAATAAGCAATATTTGAAACCACCACCTAGATACCACCTAGTGATACCTGTATCGCAATCTGTTTTCAATTAATCTTCGAGAAAACATCCAGCGCGGTCCATCTGAAACCGATTCAGCGGGGGAAACCAACCTCAAAAGCCACACTGGTTTTTCCTCGATTTAGAAAGCTCCCTCTTTGGAAGGGCTTGGGATGAATGTCCCCCTCATCATCACACAAAAAGAAGGTTGAAACAACTATCATGATGCTATAGCCCCTGATTTAGGGTGATGTTTAACACTGTGATTGCAAGCAACATTTAGTACAAACCCGTTTGGACGTCAGGACGTATTTCACCATTTCTCCACCGAAAGCTGGTGAAAATCACTGTTGTAGCTGACCCATTCTACTGGATAACTCAGTGATTTTGGGTAACCAATTGTTGATGACTTTTATTTAAAAGGTCTACTTCCTAAACAACTAGCAGCTGGCATGATTGTTTTACCACAAATAGTTGTCCTACATCTTAGTCCCCCTCATTAGCTATAGATCCTCAGTTTTCAAAAACTACTTGCTATATGTAATAAATAAATAAATATATATATATATATATCTTATATATGTATGTATACCTATACAGATAGATGTATACCATATACCCTCGTACCCTAATAAAAAACAACCCTATTCACCTACCATCCATCCATCCTGGTCTCTTCCCAGCCTCCGATGTTTTGGATGTTTTGGTGTCAAAAAAACTGTCGGTTGTACAGTGAGGGGATCTCCTGGTGGAAACCGGATCTCGGATGGGCCCATTTCACCTACCAAAACTTACCCACAAAGAATTCACCAGCATTGAGTTTTATCCGGGATAAGGTAAAGCCTAAAAACCCCATGACTTCACCTACCACAACACCATGGGACCACAAAACCCACCATCATTGAGTTTTTTCTAGGGATAAGGCACCCCTAAAAAACCGATGGCCGATGACTCACAAACACACGCCATGGGTCCAGTCTTGGGATTCATGCGTTGATTGTGGAATTGGAGCGGGTTCGATCTTCGTTACATAATCTGCTGATGACATTCTGATGACTCTGATGGGTGATCTAAAAATATGTATAGGATATACAATTACACACACATACATATGTATACACATACAAATATTATATATATACATAAGCGTCTATCAGTTCTTGTTCTTAAACATCAGGTGAAGAGTACATCAAAACAACTTCAATGTCCCGCAGATGTATTCCTACAACTTCTTCGGCCAGAAATATATCATCCTACGACCAACTTTCTCCAATCATAAGGTTGCCATGGTACAACTGTTGTACTGTTATACTCCAAGAAATGCAATATGTAGTGCTATCAATTTAAGAATATATCCACCTGTATAGTAAAGGTATATTAATATATCATGTATATATGATGTATAAAATAGATCTCAGTACAGTATATCCAATTGTTGTGCAGTTAAGCACCACTGATTCAAATCCAATGATGTATACTCTGTCTCTCTCTCTCTCTCTCTTGTTAGAATAT